>JAUCMX010000006.1:26169196-26409196 GCA_033459395.1 Hemibagrus guttatus
CTTTAAACCGACGCTGTTCAATGACCTCACTTAATGTAAAATGTGTGCACATTAAGTGTTCAGGACAGACATTTAGGCTGCTTTGGTAACTGAGAGGAAACAGAGTGCTCCTCTTTTCTGATGACCACAACTGCCACGGCTGATGAAAACTAAGGTTACATTACATTTCATCAGAAATGAGTAAGACTCATCAGTAAAACTCGTCATTTAAAAGAAAGTAGCGTGCATATGAGGCGTTTTTCTTTTTGTTAGTCTGAAGTATGGAGACTTACTGAAGTATGGGGGCATTTTTCTTTTCTTTTTCTTCTTCTGCTCTTAAATGCAATTTCAGTAAATGTCACACACACACACACACACGCACACACACACACACACACACACACACACACACGCATGCACGCACACACACACTGAACGTAATGGACTGGCACTTTGCACTATTCCATTTGTGAGCGAAAAGAGCAACTTACCAATAACAAGCTGTTTTCTTCAGGGACTGGGTATTCATATAAATGCACATCTATACCACTGCCTTATGCCCTAAAAATATAAACTAAGCCATGACTATTAGCATGCACAAAACCCTAACAAACATAACATAATTATATCCACTCATCACAAACCCGAACTATTGGACAGACAGATGCACTCGGCCTTTTCATCATCTGGTCTCGATTTGATTGTTTATCATGGCAAATGAAGAGCCCAATTAGACAGAGCACTGGAACAATAAGCCGTGCATCATAATCAATATGAAGAGCCTCTGGAGATGGCCACAGGCAGAGGAAACACAGAATGTGGACTTATTTCAGTCTACTTCAGGCATCAAGCCTGCCTAATTAGCACCAAAAAAATGAGGGAACAATGCAGGACTCTGGCAGTGCATGGAGTGCAATAACCTGCCTCGCTTTCTCACTCTCTTGATATGGCCAGAAAAAAACATGTCCTTTATCCCTCCTAACTATTCATTCAACTGTTTTCTGTACTGCCTATCCTACACAGGGTTGTGAAGAGAATAGAGTCTGTCTCAGGGGACTCAGGGTATGAGCCAGGGGACCCTGGATGGGATGGATGGGCACGATACACACACATGTTAATCAGCCCACACCATGTCTTAGGACTGGGGAGGAAACCAAAGTGCCTAGAGGAAACCCTCAAAGAGAACATGCACATGCAGGATGGAAACCTTGTAAATACAAAAAAAAAAACTAAAATTTTTTAACACTGATTCCTAAAAACTGCATTAAATGTTAGCCCCAGTTTTTATTTATTTATTTATTTATTTATTAATTAATTAATTTATTTATTAATTTATTTATTTATTTACATTTTTTTATCTTTTTTTTAATTTATTTATTTTTTTTTACATTTTTTAAAAAACAATGTTTCTTTGCTGACACTGACTGTAATTTGCTCTTAAACGATTAACAGGTTATTTTTAGTTAATTAACATTAATGCTAATAACAAAACCAGATCCTAATCATATGCTCATGATTTACTTAAAATGTTTTATTATAAATTAATTATTTGCCTTGTAACAGTATTAAACATGCAAAGTGGCCTCCTAGGTTTTATAATAGAAACTCATTAAAAATTCTCTACTTGTAGAATATTCAAAATATTTCATAGAGGTGCATGTAATCAGGTAACAGGGTGTATAAGGTATGTTGTGGGTGAAAAAATATTCAATTTTTATGTTGGTCTTTTTTTTAAAAATGATAATGGTATTTTAAATGTATTTTATGATCACTGCTGAAAAATCAACACTATTTGCTTCGTTTTTATACACTGATCATGTACAGTACACACATCATTAATTTTATGTCCTTGTGAGCATTGATACAACATTTCTATAATGTTTTGACTTTATAAATGGGATATTGAGTCAGATTTCAACATTAAAAACTAATTTTATTAAGCAATGATACTGTAACACCAGCTAGTGACATCACACCTTTTAAAGAGGGAACACTGAAAAAAATATTACAATTATTATAAAGATGGTTTGGACATGTTCAGAGGAGGGAGAGTGAGTATATTGGTAGGAGAATGTTGGACATGGAGCTGCCAGGCAGGAGGCAAAGAGGAAGACCAAAGAGGAGGTATATGGATGGAATTAATGAGGATATGAAGCTAGTGGGTGCAAGTGTTGAGGATGCAGAAGATAGGGATAGGTGGAGAGAGATGATTCACTGTGGCAAGCCCTAAAAGAAAAAGCCGAAAGAAGAAGAAGAAGAAGAAGAAGAAGATTATAAAGAAGTGCAGATCAACATAATTAACCTCATTTTTATCATGTAGCTATGTAGAATTAGATAAACATGCATATACAAAAATAACACAATCACAGTTGGCTGTGTACTGAATGGCTCCAAAGGCATTTTTTGTGTATTGGAATCCTGTATCCTAACACACACAGTGGATAAAATATGGGCCTGATGTGCTGTAAAATTGATCTAGAGTTGGATTTGTTTAGTTCATAGCACTAAATCTATGAAATGTACAAGATAGTTGCTATGCATAAGTTCATTTCATTAAATGATTCGAGTGTATTTTTCAAAGTGTCATGTATTGATAGACAAAATAACATACAAGCGTAGATTATTTTATTTATTTATTTTTTCTGAAAGCTAATAAATGTTATATTAGTCATATAAGTTAATTATGCCAGCTCCAGTTGATTCCGCTTCATGAAGATTTTGGACCTTTGAAGAGTAGATGCCAAACCCGGTGAGGACTTTGAGGACGACAACCTCTTAATTAATACACAAAATAACATTCTGCATGTGTTGAATTTCCTTCGTAGAACATTTGAAGGCTTCAGCATAGAGGAGTTGGTGTTAAATCTACAATGAACTCAAACGCTGAGCTAATTACACGACTCCAAATGACTATATACAAGTGTAGAAAGGACATTATTTATAATCAAACGCTCCGGTGTTTATAATGATTTATAATCACTCTCTCTGGTGTCACCCAGATGAGGACGAGGTTCCGTGCTGAGTTTTCTGAGGCTTCTTCTCAAGGTTTCTTCCTCATATCATCTCAGGGAGTCTCATCTCATGTCATCTTGTAACAATCGCCTCAGGCTTGCTCATTAGGAATGAATACAAATAAATTTAAATATAAGATTAAAATAAATGATAACCATTAAGCTGCATGTGACTCTTAAGACCTAAAGCAAAAGAAGACAGTAGATGTAAAAAATACAAAAAAGTTCCTGAGCTGAGTAAACATCACAAAGAACAAAAGACTTAAAACATTCAAGACTCTTAAGAAATGTCGGAATATTAAATTGGAAGCTATTAGATTGCTGTCAGAAACAGGGTTCTTCAATTATTACTTATGGGATACTCATTAAATAATTAAGATTATTAATGTTTATCCTCCTAATATAAGGTTACTAAGTTTTCTAATAGAAATTATACATTTAAGCATTTGAAACCTAAACAGAAAAAAAAATTATATTTCGTCTTCCAGTGAATTTCCTGTACATTACAGAGTATATCAAATATCTCAAAGTGTTCAGGTAAGGGGGATAAGTGAATGTTGTGGAAGTAAACTACACTTTTTTTATCTGTTATCTGTAACAGATAACTATGAATGAATTCTCAAATTTATGCAAAAAAAAAAAAGATTTCTGAAGTATTTCAAATATTATATTATATATTATATTAAGTAAAGTATATATGGTGAACTGGGATAGAGGAAATGATGTCTCATTAAGTTATTCATCTGGAATATGTAAATCGGTTGGAGTGAAGGACACTTTACAGCAAGTACAGCAAGCAGGCAGGATACCAACATTCAGCTCAACCTTCTATAATGGGGATGTGGTAGCTCAGTGGTTCAGGTGTTGGACTACTGATTGGAAGGTTGTGAGTAAATCCCAGGTCCACCAAGCTGCCACTCCTGGGCCCTTGAGCAAGGCCCTTAACCCTTAATTGCTCAGTTATAAAAAAGAGATAAATGTAAGTCACTCTGGATAAGGGAGTCTGTTAAATGCCATAAATCTAGATGTAAAGATCAGGGTCCCTAAGAGAGCTTTGGAATTAAATCATGACCAGTGTGGGCTTTGTTATAATCCTGATTATATGGAATACTGATTCAGTATCACAAATGATTGGAATAATCTTAAATTAAATGACTGTTTCGACTACTGAATTTCAAAATAAGTTAAGCAGCCTTTAGTTGTCACATATATATTACTGAACAGTTAAATTCTTTCTTTGCACATCCCATCCTGGGAGGTTGGGGTCAAAGCGCAGGGTCAGCCATGATGCAGCACCCCTAGAACAGGGTAGGTTGAGGGCCTTGCTTAAGGGCCCAATGGCGGCAGCTTGGCAGTGCTGAGGCTTGAACCCCAAACTACCACCACCAGTTGTATTACATCATTATAAAAACTGTTCCCTGAATGTTATTACAGCATATATACAAAAATATTTTTATGTGCAATGATACTTCTATCTATCTATCTATCTACCTATCTATCTATCTATCTATCTATCTATCTATCTATCTATCTATCTATCTATCTATCTATCTATCTATCTATCTATCTATCTTTATTTATTTTTATAGAAACGTTTCTCCTTTTTCATTTGATTTAATTTCATTATATTTTTAAGATCGACTATCTTTGTATAATTTGGGCTTTATAAAATGTAAATGATTTACATTTTTTTTATTTGAATTTTCAATGTGAATTCATTAATTCATTTGTTTAATCAAAAATTTCATTTAATTAGTAAATAATTTAAATATAAACTGTCATTTTTTCCCCTACTTTTATATTACTTTTATTTTATTTTTATCATTAGTTTTGAAACCTGAAAAGACTAGTTCCAGTTTCTATTCCTAACCTCTTCCTTTGCAGCCTCATATAATCACCGTGCTGTAATGATTGATCGATGGTTTATTTCTTTTCTTTTAACCTGTCATGCTGAGTTCTGTTTGATGGATATATGGTCAGATTTCTGCTGAGGAACAGAACATGAAGAGAGATGCAGTACCTCAGAGTCTACGCACAGACGCAAATACTGCAAAGCATGGAATTAATTCAATGAATAATTCATGCAAAATTTATCTAAATTCTAAACCGCATGATGAGTTGTGTATGATGTGTAACAAGTTCTAATGATGCACTGGAAAAGTTAACATGTGGCTTTGGAAATGTAATAACATAAAATGTAATTATTTTGGTCAATAATTCTTTCTCTATCATTTATTAATCAGGAGTTATTCAATTATAATTAATTATATAATCAGTTATATTCATTAGGACGCAATTAAAATTTTCCTGTACAAATAAAGGTTCACATACATACAGTTTTTTCAATGTGTAGCAATAAACACTGTTTTATAAATTAAATTAATGATTATTCAACTATGTGGAAGACTTGAGTGTTGAATCAACAGTGATTAAGTTTACGACCTGGTCAGTTTGTTGAGTCTTGGTCAATGAGCCGAGAATGATCTGGAACTTATCGTCTGTGTTCACATTTTTGGTAAAGAGTGCCTATAATTTAACAGGAATTCTGATTCCAATTTGACATATGGGCCAAAGAAAGAAAAAAATCTATCTACTAGCTTCTTTTTTTTGGCCTTAGCCACCCACATGGCCCTGTTGAACCCTGAGGTCATATATTCCGACCCCACACGCTAAGCAAATATCAAAGACAAGCCTTAAGCGCACAGCATCCATCTGATTCATGAGTTTAAACAAATACCTCACACGCTCACGTAAAGAAAAGACCCCCAGCTTTACTGATATGCATGCCCTCTTGTTTTTCTTCTTGTTCTTCAGTCATTTTTCTCTTCCTTCATTGCCTTGCATGGGCATTGTGGGCAACGGTATGCACTGTGGTGGGGTTTGAACTTCAAATGTTCCACAAATAGAGCGTTTGAGTAAAGAGAGGTCAGCGTGAGCTTGGCTTGGCCAGTCCAGTCCTGTAAATAAGCGATCTGTCAGAATATCAGAGGCTGAGACAGTGCTGGCGGATTTATCCTCAAGGCTGTTATTCTTTTCAAAGGCCCGAAAACTTGACCTGAGATTTATGAGGTCTTGTGTGCCTGCTCTGTCTAAAAGCACACACACACCACATCCAGCGGAATAGACTAGTCCCTGAGCGGTGTATTCGTAGACGGACAAAAATAAAACCTTAGTGTCAACATGCAGAGTGTTTTAATCACAAACACATATGAAAGTTCCAAAAGATATATCATCAAAAACTACTGCAACATCAAGCCATCGCATAATATCCATCTACTATTAAGGAAGAATTCACACTTCATATAGAATCTGGAGAAGTATATTTAGGAGTAAATTATAGCCCAATATTATCAGAAGGATTTATATGTAGTATAGTTTCTTAAAAAAATTACTGCTAAAGAAAATGAGCACATAGAGATGTCACATAATTGACATCACTGCGGCTTTAGTGAAGAAAACCGTGCTTATCTGGATAATTTGCATACACAGAGAGAATTATGGCCACACAGAACATTAAGCCTAACGAGTTACCAGAAATGCGTTATGCATACATTACCTCTCAGAAATATAACGAACAATTGTAATTAGTAAAAGAGCTCCTTGTGCAGATCGTCAGTGGCTGCTTCTTAAGGCTGGCTGCTGTAAAGACTTCACTGCCAAGTTCAACCGAGCACTAGAAATAATAATTAGTTGGCATGGCAACCGCGGGTGGGGGGTTGGTTATGAAGACTGTGAACAATGCCGAGAAATCAACGGCACAAACCATTTGCATCTGAAGTGCGAAAGTTCATATTGTGTGTGTGTGTGTGTGTGTGTGTGTGTGTGTGTGTGTAAGAACAAGACAGAATCTAAAACACACAGAAAGGCGGGGGGGAGTGAGAGAGAGAGAGAGAGAGAGAGAGAGAGAGAGAGAGAGAGGAGAGAGAGAGAAAGACAGAGAGAGAGACAGAGATGCACGGGGGGGCACAGAGAGAGAGAGGGAGAGGGGGAGAGAGGGAGAGAGAGAGAGGGAGAGGGGGAGAGAGAGAGAGAGAGAGGGAGAGGGGGAGAGATAGAGACAGAGAGAAAGACACAGAGAGGGGGGAACAGAGAGAGAGATAGAGAAACACACACAGAGAGAGAGAGAGAGAGAGAGAGAGAGAGAGAGAGAGAGAAAGACAGAGAGAGAGACAGAGATGCACGGGGGGGCACAGAGAGAGAGAGGGAGAGGGGGAGAGAGGGAGAGAGAGAGAGGGAGAGGGGGAGAGAGAGAGAGAGAGAGGGAGAGGGGGAGAGATAGAGACAGAGAGAAAGACACAGAGAGGGGGGAACAGAGAGAGAGATAGAGAAACACACACAGAGAGAGAGAGAGAGAGAGAGAGAGACAGGAGAGAGAGAGAGAGAGAGAGAGAGAGAGAGAGACAGAAAGAGGAGAACGTAAACTAATTAGCTTTGAATCAGAATGCAGGTTTCCAGAAAAGATAAAATAAGCATTACATTCTAGATAGTCCAGCGCACTATATTTTATGCTGCTCAGTAGCCATGACCTTATAATATTAGATATTTCAAGAGAACTTTATGTTCCTTCTATGTGATCATCCCCATATGGACATATGGAGGCTTATTACATCTGTGCATCTGGAATCCAGATCACATTTTAATAGACAATAGAGAAGGGAAGAGGCCTTAAAGACAAAGACTTGCATGAAACAGAACATATGGAGCCAATGCTGTCTGATTTGCCCTGTCATTCTAGGAAGAGATACTCATTAGATCATCCAATTCCTTGCTCTGCTTCTCATCTCTTCAAACGACACGCTCACGGTCTCATTTGGACACATGGCATACAGGCTTCTGAAGTCACATGCATTGTATTCATCGTTTTACAAGACATTGTTGGTGTACATGCGGCACATATTAACCCATTTAACACTCATTATGGACGATACAATATGATCTCATACAATTTTACTGAACATTTTAATTCTAAAGGAATATTTCTTGTAAGTGTCGAAAGAAAATGAACAGCCTTATGAAAAAAATAGCAAAAATATATACACAGATCATCCATAACATTTAAATGCAATGAATAACATTGAGGATCTTGTTCTAGTGGCTGCTGTCAAGTTGGGAGATTTATTAGGCAGAAAGTGAGTCTGTTTTTTTTTTTTTTTTTAAATGGATGTGTTGGAAGCAGGAAAAATGGGCAAGCGTAAAGATCGTAAGGAAGCGTGAGCGATTTTGACAGGAACAAATTGTGATGGCTAGTCAGAGCTTCTCCAAAACAGAAGGTCTTGTGGAGTGTTCCTGGTATGCAGTGGTAGGTTCCAACTGAAAGTGGGTAAAGCAAGGACAACCGGTGAACCGGAGTCAGGGTCATGGGCGCTCAAGGCTCATTGCTCAGAAGAGCTACTGTAGCACATATTGCTGAAAATTTTAAAGGTGACAGAACACACAGTGCATCACAGCTGTGCATCTGGTTGCGTAGCTCAGAGAGCCTATGGTCAGAGAGCCCATGCTGACCCCGTCCTCTGCTGAAAGTACCTACAATGGGCATGTGATTGGGGATTGGTAGCTTAGTGGACTACTGAATGGAAGGTTGTGAGTTCGAATCCAAGGTCCACCAAGCTGCCACTACTGGACATCTGAACAAGGCCCTTAAGCCTTAAATACTTAGCTGTATAAAAAAAAAATTAGATGAATGTAAGTTGCTCTGGATAAGGGTCTGCCACATGCCATGTACTATGGGAAAATTCGTTTCACAATGCAAATTTTCGCCTTAAGAACTCGCCTCCAGAACAAATTAAATTTGTATGCCGAGATTCCACTGTATTATGCATGGATACAGTGGTGTGAAAAAGTGTTGGCCCCCTTCCTGATTTCTTATTTTTTTGCATGTTTGTCACACTTTAATGTTTCAAATAATCAAACACATTTAAATATTAGTCAAAGATAACACAAGTAAACACATCATGCAGTTTTTAAATGAAGGTTTTTATTATTAAGGGAAAACAAAATCCAAAACTACATGGCCCTGTGTGAAAAAGTGTTTGCCCCCCTGTTAAAACATAACGTAACTGTGGTTTATCACACCTGAGTTCAATTTCTCTAGCCACACCCAGGCCTGATTACTGCCACACCTGTTCACAATCAAGAACTCACTTAAATAGGACCTGCTTGACAAAGCGAAGTAGACCAAAAGATCCTCAAAACTAGACATCATGCCGAGATCCAAAGAAATTAAAAAACAAATGAGAAAGAAAGTAATTGAGATCTATCAGTCTGGAAAAGGTTATAAAGCCATTTCTAAAGCTTTGGGACTGCCGTGAACCACAGTGAGAGCCATTATCTACAAATGGCGAAAACATGGAACAGTGGAGAACCTTCCCAGGAGTGGCCGGCCGACCAAAATTACCCCAAGAGTGCAACGACAACTCATCCAGGAGGTCACAAAAGACCCCACAACAACATACAAAGAACTGCAGGCCTCACTTGCCTCAATTAAGGTGAGTGTTCATGACTCCACCATAAGAAAGAGACTGGGCAAAAATGGTTTGCATGGCAGAGTTCCAAGATGAAAACCGCTGCTGAGCAAAAAGAACATAAAGGCTCGTCTCAGTTTTGCCAGAAAACATCTTGATGATCCCCAAGACTTTTGGGAATATACTCTGTGGACTGACGAGACAAAAATGTAACTTTTTGGAAGGTCTGTGTCCCATTACGTCTGGCATAAAAGTAACACCACATTTCAGAAAAAGAACATCATACCAACAATAATATATGGTGGTGGTAGTGTGATAGTGTGGGGCTGTTTTGCTGCTTCAGGACCTGGAAGACTTGCTGTGATAAATGGAACCATGAATTCTGCTGTCTACCAAAAAATCCTGAAGGAGAATGTCCGGCCATCTGTTTGTGACCTCAAGCTGAAGCGAACTTGGGTTCTGCAGCAGGACAATGATCCAAAACACACCAGCAAGTCCACCTTGCTGGTGAATGGCTGAAGAAAACAAAATGAAGACTTTGGAGTGGCCTAGTCAAAGTCCTGACCTCAATCTGACTGAGATGCGGTGGCATGACCTTAAAAAGGTGGTTCATTCTCGAAAACCCTCCAATGTGGCTGAAATACAACAATTCTGCAAAGATGAGTGGGCCAAAATTCCTCCACAGCACTGTAACAGACTCATTGCAAGTTATCGAAAACGCTTGACTGCAGTTGTTGCTGCTAAGGGTGGACCAACCAGTTATTAGGCTTAGGGGGCAAACACTTTTTCACACAGGTCCATGTAGTTTTGGATTTTGTTTTCCCTTAATAATAAAAACCTTCATTTAAAAACTGCATGATGTGTTTACTTGTGTTATCTTTGACTAATATTTAAATGTGTTTGATTATCTGAAACATTAAAGTGTGACAAACATGCAAAAAAAAAAGAAATCAGGAAGGGGGGCCAACACTTTTTCACACCACTGTACATATATGGAAAAAAAAAACTTACTTGTTGTTCTAAGTCATATGTAAGTACCTGATGAGCGCTTGGTCAGCTTATACTATAAAATATGGATTGTGTGTGTGTGTGTGTGTGAGTGTGTGTGTGTGTATTTTGAGGGGTGTCTGACTCTGAAAGCTCACCAAGGACTACACTACAGATATGTCTTTTTGCCATACTCTAGTTTTTTTTATGAAATGATGTCATAGCAAAAGTAAGACCATGTTTAGATTTTATCAAGGAGTATCCACAGAATATAATATCAATCGTTTTTTTTCTGATGCTGGGACAAAACCTCAGCAGTTAAAAAATGTTAACTAGCCTTTTTGCACCATTAGTACACATTTTTAATACACATAAGCAAGAAATAGAGCCAGTCCTGTTTCCCCCCCATAAGAGAAACACACACGCAAGCAAAAACACCTGCAGCCCACACACATACACACACTTCATTGTCACTGTGACCCTGCCAGCCAGTTTCAGCACCAAGGATGCAGCAAGAGCAAATGTCAAAGTGTTCCACACCTCCTCTTTCCACTGGGACCATTAATCATGTCACAGCAGCAGGAACAGGAAGTGTGACTCTGAGAGAGGGACATTACGAAATCACAGTGTGTGGATCCTGATAGACTGATTGGACAGAATCCAGCACTGTGAAAAGGAAACCAGTTCAAGGATTACACTGCAACTTTTTCGCTTACTTGGCAACCTTGAGAGCTTGTTTGAGGAACTTTTGGGTGTTGAAATTCAGATGCTTTGATTCCTGAACTCATATCAATTGAGTTACGATACTGAGGAATCAATAATATATAATTTTTATTTTTATTGCAACCAAAATGAACCAACTTTGTTTTTGTTTTTTTATCATTAATTACCCTCCCCGAATTGATATTAGGAGTAATGACCACCACACACTTACTCCAGGACACTGACAGCATTTCAACAATTGTTATTATCATGAACCCTCACAGAGCAGCTGAAAATGCTTAGAGCTGAGAACTAGCTACACTCTTCCATATGTGTGATGCTCAAAATTTGTTAATAAAGAGAAAGGAATACCATTCAGTTATGTTTTCTATCCCTCTGGTGCCATCAAAAGAGCTCTGTTTTTTTTTTTAGGAATTTGTGCCTTGTCTGTGGGATCAGATCAGACAGGCTAGACTTCACTTCTCATGAGTGTGAGCTGATTCAGCAGTTGTTCTTCCTTGAACCACTTTTGAGATGCTCTAAACCCTGTCATCTAGCCATCAACCTTGTCAGAGTGGCTCAGATACTTGAACTTTCACATTTTTACTCATTTTAACAAATCAATTTTGAAAACTTGCTGCCTAAATATCTCACCTCATGACAGGTGAAATTAAAAGCATCATTTATGGATTTAAAAATTAAGGCTGTTCATTGTATATATCATTATAAATACTACTGTTTTTCTCAAAGTCAGCTTATTTATATTGTTTTTATAGAAAATCAATTTATTACTCTCCATCTCTGTCTCACCTGGTTTAAAATTCCCTCCCTGCCCTCATCTTCATTCAACATCAGTGCTGAAATAATCGCTGACGAATTGTCAGTTCATTTTTGCTGAATAAATATCCTTTTAATAAAGTTTATTATGATTTCATTTAAGCATTAAGCACAGCATTATCTGCTGTCATCTCTACAGAGTGTAAACACACTCCTCTCTGATTTGATGACTAGGTGATGGAGCACAAGCTTCCCAGGTCTTTTGTCATTTTGACATTTTTGTATCTGATTAACTGAATTGATTAATTCAATATGGCACTTAACTATCCAGTGACTTAATCAGATTGTAAAGCACACTTTGATAGAAATGTTTTAGATGTTTTTTTTCTGCCTGTTTTATTCCACTGTTCTTGTGAAACATACACGAATACAGCATGACCAATGCAAGGTTAGAAAAATAAAATCACCTCTACAGGGTGGTCCAAAAATCTCTATACGTAGGGGAAATGACCACTTTTGAAAGTCGTGTGTTTGCCAAGTCGTCTCTCCCACTCAAAACGAACTTGTGTTAATTCGTATGCTGTTATACTTGTAACTCCATGTCCATCCTGTATCTCCATCAGCTTCCCAATTCAGCAGTCAGAATGATTTAAAAAAGAAAATCTTCCTTAAAGTATATCTAAAAAAGAAATAATTTTAACTAAGTAGGAGACATTTTTGAACACACTTTGCTAAAAAAAAAGTGTTAATTTCCTCTAGGTATGGAATCTTGTACACAATGTAGATCCATCCATCGTCTTTAGTGCTTATCCTAAACAGGGTCACAGGGAACATGGAGTTTATCCCAGGGGACTCCGGGAGAATAAAATGCAGGGGATACCCTAGGGACACTCACACACTGCGGACAGTTTAGAAACGCTAAACACGTGTCTTTGGATTGAAGCAGAAATCTAAGTACCCAGAGGTAACCCCTGAAGCACAGGGAGAACATTCAAATTCATGAGTCAGGGGATATAACTCAAAATCCTGATCAAAACCTTCTCTTTTTTTTTTCCCTTTGCTTCTGCTTTCTCAAATCCATACTAGAGATGGACCGAGTCATTGGAGTGATTGTTCACTTGCTGCCTAATATACCCCCCTTCTTCCATGACAGGTGCCATTATAACAAAATAATCAACATTATACAACTGAGCAATTAAGACCGGGCATTTGAATTCACAACCTTACAATCAGTAGTCCCAAGCCTTAACCACTAAGCTAACACATACCGTCAAAGGAACTCCAGCAGTGATATACATCCTCTTTGTATCTCCACCTTTGTAGAACATTTACACCGTTACAGAGCAACCTTTTTATACAACTTAGCAATTGAATATTAAGGGCGTTGCTCAAGGGCCCAGCAGTGGCCGCTTGATGGGCCTGGGATTTGAACTCACAACCTTTTGATCAGTAGTCTAACACTATAATCACTAAGCTACCACATCCCATGGATTATTGTGCAATAATATATGCAATTGTAAAACATACAACAGTCAGCAATAACAACAGGGTAAACAGTAATAATCAGCACAATAGACTACACAACAGTCAACATAAAAAAATACACAAAAACTAGGATATAATTTAGGTTTCTGCAACACCGAACACTTCCACCTGTCAGCGTTTAATGAAACTCACTTTTGATGACAAACAGTCTAGAATAACAGCACTACAGCTATTCTGATAGTATCTGTATATCTTGCACAGAATCAGTGTAGTACTGCGAGCAGCAGAATAACTCGTTCTTTGCTTTTTGTGCTCCACTGCGCCCGATTCAACTGATGAAAAGCTCGATAATTAGCTGCTGAGCTGAATCAGGTGTGTTAGCATGGGGAAAAACGCTAAGCTGCCTAGTGATCCATGTCATGATGCAGTTCTCCAGTGGGAGTTAAGAACACTGAATTAATCCGTCACACATTCTCAACCTCATAATAACTACAGAAGACCGAGTGCCCTATGAGTTCTTCCAGGGATTTCAACAACATCATCAGAAAGATTTTATCTGGGTTTTTTTTAAGTGCACTGCATTAATTAGCATCCGCCAGAGATTTGTTTTTCCAAATGATATACAGCAGTATTTAAATTAGTAATTGGATATTGTATTAATAGTTGGCATGGACGCAAGTCTGTAGTTGATTTATAGGGGACATCATTTGCGCTGTTAGCCCCATTGCTAAGCTCTAAATGGAAATTTTAAATGCAACATCGGAGCTATTATAATGGACATCTTGAGTGATGGCCTGGCTAGCCTGGTTTTACAGATCCCTTCCCACACACACACACATGCACACACACACACACACACACACACACACACACACACACACACACACACACCGGCTTTGAAGGAGTGCTGTGCTCTTCTTGTTCTCAATGTGACCTGCATGCTATGAGTCTGTTCAACACACACACACACACACACACACACACACAGACTCACACACACACACAGTCTTGACCAAGACAGGGCTTGTCAGTAATGAATGGGCCTGTAGATTCCCTGGAGAATATCTTCAGCCCCAGTGAACGTACGTGTATATGTGTGTATCTGTGTGTGTGTGTGTGCTGGTTTTCTCTCACAGTGCGCTCAACATCCAATCAGAAACCGGCATGTTGGGCATCCGTCTCTGTCAGAGAAGAAGCTTTATCGCTTTTATGTTCTGGGGAGAAAAGTGGAGTGGAGTAGAGCTGCTTTCTCAGTGAAAGTGAGAGAGAGAGAGAGAGAGAGAGAGAGAGGTGGCTCAAGAAAGATGTGTAGATATAGTGAAAGTAAGAAATAGATGTGAGAGCAGAAAAAGCAACAAACTGAACTATAGTGTGGATCATATGACATCATCATCATTATCTAATATTTATATTATACATATAAGACATTTATGAGTTATATATTTATACAGACATTATATATAACTTTTCTACTGTACAGAGAATAAATAGTATTCATACATTCATTCATTGTCTTCCGCTTATCTGGAGCCGGGTCACGGGGGCAGCAGTCTAAGTAGGGATGCCCAGACCTCCCTCTCCCCAGACACTTCCTCCAGCTCTTCCGGAGGAACCTCGAGGCCTTCCCAGGCCAGCCGAGAGACATTCTCTCTGGAGACAGTCTCTCCAGCGTGTCCTGGGTCTTCCCCGGGGCCTCTTCCCGGTGGGGCATGCCAGAACACCTCCCCAGTGAGACGTCCCGGAGGCATCCGAAACAGATACCTGAGCCACCTCAACTTGTCCCTTTTGATGTGGAGGAGCAGCGGCTCTACTCCGAGCTCCTCCCGGGTGACAGAGCTCCTTACCCTATCTCTAAGGGAGCACCCCGCCACCCTACGGAGGAAGCTCATTTCAGCCGCTTGTATCCTGGATCTTACCCTTTCGGTCATGACCCAGAGCTCATGACAATAGGTGAGAGTAGGAACGTAGATTGACTGGTAAATCGAGAGCTTCGCCTTCCGGCTCAGCTCCTTCTTCACCACAACAGACTGGTACATAGACCGCATTACTGCTGCTGCTGCACCGATCCGTCTGTCAATCTCACGATCCATCCTTCCCTCACTCGTGAACAAGACCCCGAGATACTTAAACTCCTCCACTTGAGGGAGGACCTCCTCTCCAACCTGAAGGGTGCAAGCCACCTTTTTCCGGTCGAGAACCATGGCCTCCGATTTGGAGGTGCTGACCCTCATCCCAGCCGCTTCACACTCAGCTGCAAAACGTCCCAGTGCATGCTGTAAGTTCAGGCTTGAAGGAGCCAACAGAACAACATCAACTGCAAAAATCAGCGATGAAAACCTGTGGTCCCCAAACCAGACTCCCTCCAGCCCCTGGCTGCATCTAGAAATTCTGTCCATAAAAATAATGAACAGAACCGGTGACAAAGGACAGCCCTGTCGGAGTCCAACATGCACTGAGAACAGATTTGACTTACAGCTGGCAATGCGAACCAAGCTCCTGCTCCGGTTATACAGAGACCGAACAGCCCTTAACAGAGGGCCACGGACCCCGTACTCCCAGAGCACCTCCCACAGAATGCCACGAGGGACACGGTCGAAAGCCTTCTCCAAGTCCACAAAACACATGTGGACTGGTTGGGCAAACTCCCACGAACCCTCGAGCACCCTGTGGAGGGTATAGAGCTGGTCCAGTGTTCCACAACTAGGTTGAAAACCGCATTGCTCCTCCTGTATCCGAGGTTCGACTAACAGTCAGACTCTCCTCTCCAGTACTCTGGAATAGACTTTCCCTGGGAGGCTGAGGAGTGTGATCCCCCTATAGTTGGAACACACCCTCCGGGCCCCCTTCTTAAAAAGAAGGACCACCACCCCGGTCGCCCAGTCCAGAGGCACTGTCCCTGACCACCATGCTATGTTGCAGAGACGTGTCAGCCAAGACAGCCCCACAACATCCAGAGACTTAAGGTACTCAGGGCGAATCTCATCCACCCCCGGTGCCTTGCCACCAAGGAGCTGCTGAACTACCTCAGTGACCTCAGCTTGGGTGATGAATGAATCTACCTCTAAGTCCTTGGCCTCTGGTTCCTCTACGGAAGGCGTGTCAGTGGGGTTGAGGAGATCCTCAAAGTATTCCTTCCACCGTCCGACAATATCCCCAGTTGAGGCCAGCAACTCTCCACCTCCACCGTAAAGAGTGTTGGCAGAGAGCTGCTTACCCCTTCTGAGGCGCCGAATGGTCTGCCAGAATTTCCCTGAGGCCATCCAATAGTCCTTCTCCATGGCCTCACCGAACTCCTCCCAGACCCGAGTTTTTGCTTCCGAAACCACCACGGCTGTAGTTCACTTGGCCTGCCGGTATGCCTCAGCTGCCTCCGGAGTCCCCCGAGCCAACCAGGCTCGATAGGACTCCTTCTTCAGCTTGACGGCATCCCTTACTTCCAGTGTCCACCACTGTGTTCGGGGATTGCCGCCGCGACCGGCACCAGAGACCTTACGGCCACAGCTCCAGATGGCTGTGTCAACAATGGAGGAGGAGAACATGGTCCACTCAGACTCAATGTCCCCAACCTCCCTCGGGATCTGGTTGAAACTCTCCCGGAGGTGGGAGTTGAAGACCCCCCTAACAGAGGGATCAGCAAGACATTCCCAACAGACCCTCACAATATGTTTGGGCCTGCCAAGTCTGTCCAGCATCCT
Source organism: Hemibagrus guttatus (assembly GCA_033459395.1). NCBI lineage: Eukaryota > Metazoa > Chordata > Actinopteri > Siluriformes > Bagridae > Hemibagrus > Hemibagrus guttatus. Next base: position 26,186,294 of record JAUCMX010000006.1, read on the forward strand.
CCTCCATAAGTGGATTCAACTCACCACCAGGTGGTGATCGGTTGACAGCTCCACCCCTCTCTTCACCCGACTGTCCAAGACATGCGGCCAAAGGTCAGATGACACGACCACAAGGTCGATCATTGATCTCCGGCCTAGGGTGTCCTGGTACCATGTGTACTGATGGGCACCCTTATGCTTGAACATGGTGTTTGTTATGGGCAGGCTGTGACTAGCACAGAAGTCCAGCAACAGGACACCACTCGAGTTCAGATCAGGGGGGCCGTTCCTCCCAATCACGCCCCTCCAGGTATCACTGTCATTGCCCACATGGGCGTTGAATTCCCCCAGCAAAACTATGGAGTCCCCAGTCAGAGCACCTTCCAGCACCCCTCGCAGGGTCTCCAAGAAGGTTGGGTACTCCACACTGCCGTTCGGCCCATAAGCCGAAACAACAGTGAGACACCTATCCCCGGCCTGAAGGCACAGGGAAACAACCCTCTCATTTACCGGGGAAAACTCCAGCACATGGCGGCTAAGCTGGGGGGCTATAAGCAAGCCCACCCCAGCCTGATGCCTCTCACCATGGGGCACTCCAGAGAAGAAGAGGGTCCAACCTCTCTCAAGGAGTTGGGTTCCAGAGCCCAGTCTGTGTGTGGAGGCAAGCCCAATTATCTCTAGCCGGTACCGCTCAACCTCCCTCACCAGCTCGGGCTCCTTCCCCCCCAGTGAGGTAACATTCCATGTCCCAAAAGCCAGATTCTTTGTCCAGGGTTTGGGTTGTCGGGGCCCCCGCCCATGACCGCTACCCAAAACACATTGCCCTGGACCCTTATGCATGTTCCTGCGGGTGGTGGGCCTACGGGAAGGTGGGCCTACGTCTTTTCTTCGGGCTGTGCCCGGCCGAGTCCCGCAGGCAAAGACTCGGCCACCAGGTGCTCACCTGCGTGCCCCAACCCCAGGCCTGGCTCCAGGGTGGGGCCCTGGTGACGCCAGTCCGGGCAATGTAATGGTCCTTGATTTTATTTCCATAAGGGTCTTGAACCGCTCTTAGTCTGACCCCTCACCTAGAACCTGTTTGCCTTGGGAGACCCTACCAGGAGCACTAGGTCCCTGACAACATGGCTCCTAGGTTCATTCATGTACTCAAACCCCTCCACCACAATAAGGTGGCGGTTCAAGGAGGGAATAAATAGTATTAAATGTTTTATATATTAACATCAAATCAGCTGTTTAAAGAAATAGAAATTGTTCTTAATGTTCTTATTTCTAAATTCAGCAAGCTCTTTATGAGAAGCACCTTTACATCTACTCATTTATGAAAATATCTAATCAGCCAGTCAGGTAGCAGTGAAGTGCAGGTCAGCAGATTCATATCAACATGTTCACCTCAACCATCAAAATGATGAAATGAAAAAAAAAAAAGAAATCTTAACAACATCTTGTGGAGAAGGTGGCACTAGCTAGTAAATAGTATAGTATAGTATAGTATAGTATAGTATGGAATAGTATAGTATAGTATAGTATAGTATAGTATAGTATAGTATAGTATAGTGTAGCATAGCACAGCATAGTATAGAATAATATAGAATAGAATAGAATAGAATAGTATAGCATAGCATAGTATAGAATGGAATAGTATAGTATAGATTAGAATAGAATAGAATAGAATAGAATAGAATAAAATAGAATATAATAAAATAGTATAGTAGTATAATATAGTATAGTATAGTATAGTATAGTATAGTATAGTATAGTATAGTGTAGCATAGCACAGCATAGTATAGAATAATATAGAATAGAATAGAATAGTATAGAATAAAATAGAATAGAATAGAATATCATAGTAGTATAGTATAGCATAGCATAGTATAGAATGGAATAGTATAGTATAGTATAGTATAATATAGTATAGTATAGTATAGTATAGTATAGAATAAAATAGTATAGAATAGTATAGTATAGTATAGAATAGAATAAAATAGTATAGAATAGTATAGAATAGAATAGAATAGAATAGAATAGCATGGAATAGTATAGTATAGTATAGAATAGAATAAAATAGTATAGAATAGTATAGAATAGAATAGAATAGAATAGCATGGAATAGTATAGTATAGTATAGAATAGAATAGAATAGAATAGAATAGAATAGTATAGAATAGAATAGAATAGAATAGCATAGAATAGTATAGTATAGTATAATATAGTATAGTATAGAATAGAATAGAATATATTAGTATCGTCGTATTGCCTAGTCCTAGTCACAAAGACACATCACATGACACACAACCATGCTGATGCTCATAACTCAAGCTGAAACACATCATGTACCTCTTAACCCCACCCTCCTTACATCCTTCATACCTCCATGAGACAGAAAGCATCATGAAACACAATAATCCATGCAGAAAATCACAAAACAAACAAACAAACCCCTCCACTCTGTCCTGACATAACCAGAGAGTGCAGACAGACATGCCTGGTGTGGCCACATGTGTATCACTAATACCACCTACAGGAGGGGGTAAACGAGGGTAAATCACAGACGAACTGAGAGAAAAAGCAGCTGGCCTGGGTATCTAATAAAAGCAATGAAATTGACCTCCTGAATATCACAAACCCATCCATAACTACTGCATTCTGGGAAAATCAAGGTTTTTTTTCAATAATATATAAAGAGAGACAGACATAAAAGTGGTACACAGCAGTAATTAGCAATAAGGCATATGTATGCAATGTGCTCCAGGTGTAAATTACTGTCATTTCCTCAAACTATATAAATATATAAAAGGATGAGTTGAACCCATCCTCCATGTCTCTCTCTTTCTCCTGCTCTCCATCTTCATTTTGCTCATTAAACTCCATACTCCCAGTTCGCCCAGTTTCCAATGGCAACAGTTGGCGAAGACTGCTTCTTCACTCCCTGCACTGATAAGCAAATGAGTGTGAGGAAAGGAGTAAATTAAAGACATGTGTGATAAATTGAGCAGAGAGATGGCAGCAGGTAGCAGTCACAGATATCCTCTCATTATGTCAGAAGAATGGACTTGCTTAGAAGTATTTACATATATAAATATTTACATCTACAGAAGAGCAACACGTTTTACTCAGTGCACAATTTAGATAAGAGTGTATCATTTGCATGGCTATTTCTTTAAGACCTTATGAGCCAGGGCTGTGCAACTTTCAGAATAAAGCAATCTGGCCATCTGTTCTATGGCATTTACATTTGGAAGACTTCATCCTTTCTTTATCTTTTCTGTATCAAAGCTAGATCAATGTGTCCAATTCCACATCTGGTTAAAACAGTTCTAGGTTATCAGGGTCTGTACTTCATCAAAAATGCAGTATTGGTACATGTCACAACAATAAGCGACAACAGTTTGCAGGTGTCTTTGAACACAAATCCATACATACATCCATCTGCTGTACTGCTAATCCTACACAGGGTTTCAGGAAAACTCCATCCCGGAGATATTCCGATTCCCATGATGAGACCAATCTGAGTCACTCAGTATATATGTTCAGATGTTTTAATGAAGAATTAAAACCATATGTGAGACATCCGGTGTGTATGAATGTTTATGCATGTATGTGTGTGTGTGTGTGTGTGTGTGTGTGTGTGTGTGTGTGTGTGTGAGTGTGTATGTACAGTGTGTATGTGTGTGTGTATGTGCAGTATGTTTGTGAGTGTGTGTGTGTCTATATGTGCAGTATGTACTGTATGTGAGTGTGTGTGTATGTGCAGTATATGTGTGTGTGTGTGTGTGTGTGTGTGTGTGTGTGTGTGTGTGTGTGTGTGTATAAGCATGTGCATAGGGGAGTGTGCATGTATGTGTGTATAGATAAACTTACATCCAGTTATATACAAAAGCTTTCAACCTGACAGTCTCAGTCTGATGAAGAAAAAAAAAGAAAGAAAAGAAACATGAGGGGAAAAAAAATCGAAACAGAAAACAAAGAAACAGGAATTCTTCAACATAATAAACCATGCCTTAAAGTAAATCCTTCAAAAGTTATAGAAAGAAATGAAAGAAATGGACTAGAAATCAGCGAAAGTTGGTGGTAAATACAAAAGATATGCTGTATAACAGAAATGGAATAACTGAATGTCAGAATAATACAACATCCTGCAAAGTACACAATTAAACACAAAAGGAGACAGAAAAAAAGAAGGCTGAAAATTAAGTCAAGAATAAAGGAACTTTAAACATAAAACGTTCACAGAGCTGTGGCTTCCTCTCTGACACCCGGTTGTTGTGGTGTTAATTAAACGGCATGTCAGCTGGGGGGGTATCACACCTGCACGTCGAGGATGCAGGGGAATGTTTTATCATTGTTAATGCAGTGCTAATTAAAAAGGAAACATCCCAAGCAGTTGAATTAATGCCAGTTTTTCTCCTCAGATCAGGAAGGCAGTGAAGCAGAGCCTATGATTAATTCATTTTTCACCTTAACACTGGTTTCACGTTAACGGTATAGGAATCCTGGGAAATCAGCACACATCTGATTATACAGCTGTGATGCTGAAAAGTGAGTGGATTGGACACAGATTAGTGCCAGGCTTTAATAAGTGAATAAAACAGATTTAGATTTTTATTTAAATTTATATATTTATTTAGATTCAAGTGTTAATTTATAGAACAGAATTTATGATCTGAAAGAAGGCTTCAGTCTTGTGCAACGGCCCCGATACAGTTTATGCATCATTTTAATAAAACAGTGAATAGGTACATACATACTTTCATTCATATGTTTAGGGGCATCCCAGACACAAGAGATGCTGAACTTATAGCAAGGAAATGTAAATGCATCACCTTCATGCTTATACGAAGGTAGACACTCCTTCCTAGAGCACATACAGTAGTTTAAGTCATTCTGCTACACATCAAGATTTTGACTGTGATTTTACTGTAGTGGCAAAAAAAAGCAGTGTGATACAAACCAGTGCAAAAAAAAAAAAATTAAAAATCAGTGCCCTTCCAGCCGGCTGTAACTGAATCCATAAATCAACCACAAACCTAAATTCTTTTTAAATTCATTGCTGAAGCAAAGTTAGTTAATACAACATATCTATCAAGTACATAACCATTTACATCCTTTAATGGACACAAGATTGATGGCTGCTTTGTCAGCTCTCAATCCATCCATCCATCCATCCATCCTTCCTTCCGTTCATCCATCCTTTCACCCATCTATCCATCAATCCATCCTTCCATCCATCCTTCCATTCATTCATCCTTGCATCCATCGTTCCATCCTTCCATCCACCCATCCACCCATCCTTCCATCCTAGTGTTATTTTAAAACCTGTTGCTTAACAGGCAGTGTGTTCTCTGACCAGTGTAGTCTGTGAGATTTCACCTTTTGGTGAACGGGTTTCCACACCGTCTGATAGGAATCAACATCTAACCCTCAACCTGTTGGTCTACTTCACACCAAAATGCTTTGTTCTATACCCAATATAACATCCTCCCACTGGGCCAGTCAGGAGAGATAGACCAGACCCGTAAGCCTCATCATCTCATCATCTGTTCTCCATCTTACTGATGGCCAGCATAGTGAGAAAAATAAACCAGATCTTCTATAAAGCTAACATGCTGCTGATCTTTACTGCAAAGTTTCCAGGCCAACACTGCAGCAAAGAATCTGCGATCTGACAAGCCAATCCTTCACAGGTTCTCAACCTTCATGGTGCATAAGTTCACAATCCTGGTCAAGGAGATACCCCCTGCCCTATGCATTTTTCCCTGTTCAAAACACATCCTGTGTTGTGAACCTGTGAACTAATTCATTCACAGCACCTTAAACTTTAATGTTGCTTGAAGGTAAACACATAATGTAACTTATTTCATCACATAATTAGTAACCAACTTGAGACGGGACCTGACTTTGACTCTCGAATCCTGTGTAACTGGTTAATATACTAGAGCAAGTTTGATTTTCCTCTAAATAAATAAATAACAGTTGTTATACTCACCTGTCCTGCATTCATTTTGTTTTTCTCAGTGGGAGCTCACAGCAGAAAAACTAATATCAACTGTTAATATCAGTCAGGAAGTGGCTTTTTTCACACATCTCTCTGGGATGGGGTCTGGCATGCAGACTCATAACAGCGTTCTGCTTCCTAAATGACAAATTCAATCTACCTTATCCCCTACCTCCTTTAGCAGAAGAAGGAGGAATGTGCAAAAGAATAATTGGTGGATTGTGCATGGAGGAATAGGCGATGACAGACAGCTTTATTTGCAATCAGTGTATCCTCCTGTTGCTACGACTTTGATTTCTGTCGGGGAACAGCTGTGTGAGGATGGGCAGCAAGGTTATTCCCTTCCTAATTCTCTCTCTCGCTTTTCTCCTTTGTCCTCTGAACAGAGCCAATGATTCCATCTGGCTCTATTCTGGAGAGGCAGTTCACATCCTAAAGATTTACAGATGAGGGTTCTTGCCTACACTGATCACCATGTGCTGGGGCAAAACATTGTGGGCCAGAAAATGGTATTATGAGGAAACCAGAGGGGAAAAAGAAAGAAAGTGGTGATTAAAAGTGTGTGTTTATGGGGTAGTGTGGGACAGAAGGGCGTATATGTGACAATATGTGAAAATCAGAGCAGACCGAAGATATGGTGGATCAGAAAGTCTATTATTTCTCTCACACACACACACACACACACACACACACACACACACACACACACACACACACACACACACACACACACACTCCAAACTGGGTATTGAAAAAATATGAGTGTCTATGCATGTAAATGTCACTACTCATCAGTAACACTAAAGAGGGACATTCTTTTCCGCTGAGTTAGAACTCATCTCAGCTATATTTCTTCCTCTCGCTTTGCTAGGCACAGGCCCAGAAGGCTACTAATTTCAAAACCTATGCATGATCAGCTTGAATAATAAGTACCAATTAATCACAACCCCAAATCATAGCTATAAAACTATCTGTATATGTGTATGTGTGGGTCAGTGTTGTTGAGTAGCAAGGTACAAGTAGCACTGCTGCAATCTTAGCATCATTTTTAGTAGCATGACAGAAGCTGAGCTATCTTTTGAATAACTTCAATCACAAACTGAACCAATTTCTATACATATAATTATGTGTAACACTTCTAAGACAAGTGTATTAGTGAGGAGAGTTACAGAATTGCACTACAGCTACAGCTACTAATAATGAAAACTGTATTAATGACTTTTTATGAAAGTGAAAGATTCACATTGCAATGGATATGCACTTGTGTGGAAGTTATGCAAACTAGAAATAAAATAATGTCTCTCTAGTGTTTCTTTCTCAATCTCTAAAGGCAGAGGCCTTTATCCTGAGCGACGTACAAAAGTGCTTTGAAGTCTCCATCTGTGAATATGTCAATTCTGATTGACTAGCACACAGTCTTAGGAAACCATCAGTCTAAAAACTGTTCAGGGGGAATTATAAGATTTATATAAACAAAAATAAGTAAGCATTAGTTTACGTGTTTCAGGAAGAGGTAGGTGTTCACCTGTCCTTTGTAGACGTCAGTGACTCGGCCATCTAGTGGAAGTTCATTCCTCCAAATTGGTGCCAAACCAGAAAAGAGTCTCGATGAGTGCCTACCTTGTACCCTGAGAGATGGTGGGATCAGTCGAGCAGTGTTAGAAGATCAGAGGCTGAAGGGAAGATCAGAGAGCTGTGGAGGAATATCACCCGGGATTAATCGCCTGGGATGACCAGCAGTTTGGGAGTTTCAGCTGATGAGCCGTCAGCTATGATGAGATGTCTGGCAGCAAAACACACTGAGATCTGAGCAGAAGCTATGATTTCTAAGGAAGGGAAGGGATATTTCCTGTAAGCACCAGGAGAGGATACCATGAATAGGAGGCTAGACAGTTCGGTTTGTGCCATCCCTGGGTTTTAGGCGCAATGAATTTGGCTCAGCTTTTACTGGTGTTCATCACCATAGCAACTTACACTCCATGGCTAACCTGCTTCAGGGCAATTTATGTTTTGGGTAAGAGAGCAGAGAGCTAAAACTAAAATTGGGCCAATCAGGTGTGAGAAGAGTGTCCGAATCGCATATCTTTTTCAACTTATTGAGCCATACATTACTGTAAATGGTATATATTATATTATATTATATTATATTATATTATATTATAATATAATATAATATAATATAATATAATATAATATAAATATAATATAATATAATATAATATAAAATTTAAGGATCAAAATCTGAGTTGAGGGGGCACGGTGGCTTAGTGGTTAGCGGTTAGCATGTTTGCCTTACACCTCCAGGGTTGGGTGTTCGATTCCCACCTCTGCTGTGTATGTGGAGTTTGCTCTGGTTTCCTCCCCCAGTCCAAAGACATGCGTGGTAGGTTGATTGGCATCTCTAAATTGTCCATAGTGTGTGTGTGCCCTGTGATGGGTTGGCACTCAATCCAGGGTGTATCCTGCCTTGATGCCCAATGACGCTGAGATAGGCACAGGCTCCCCGTGACCTGAGAATAGTTCGGATAAGTGGTAGACAATGAATCTGAGTGGATCATAGTCAATGCACCAATTAAGCCTAATTGGATGGGTTTGTTTTTTGTCAGCTCTAAACTAATCCCCTAACCCTGAGTTTGTTCAACCACCATCATGGCACAGGTGGTCAGCATAAACCTGTATACATACACAAACCAGTTTCTTAGTTTCTACCCTGGCTGCCTTGATCACTGTGATATAAGGACACACAAAATTAAGCAGCTCACAATTTTTTTTTTTTGCTTTGGTGTTAATTATCCAGCTGGTTAATTTATGAGGGTAATCAGGAGTGACAGTATTAGCATTTTGTTAAGCAGTACATTGCAAAATAGCTCAAAACAATGGATTTTTCACAGAGGATGACAGCTGATATGAAGTATTTGTTCAATTCCATTTTATTTTATTTGTATGGTGTGTTTAACAATGGAAATTGTCATAATATGTTACTTTATCCCTATTGAGCAAGCCAGAGGCAACAGTGGCATGAAAATGATATTACAGTGGAACCTCGGCATGCGAATGCCCTCCCTTACAAATTTTCACATTAAGATTTGAAATTTTTCAAGAAATTTGCATCGGCATACAAAGCATTTTCAGCATACAAATGAACCAAACGCCGGCTAAGTTGCCAACAAATGCGGGTTTATGAATTGTACAAATTTGTTTCAGTCAGCGAAAGCTGTTTTGAAGGAGTCAATCTACGATACCAACATTGCCTTCGACATGCGTTCAAAAGCTAGGTGATTTTTGGAGCGTTTTTTTTGTTGACAGATTGGTGGCATGGGTGGTCTGTTCTATTTTTAGCGCAAGCTTGGTGGCACGACTTCCTGTGAGGAGCCTTGACATGGAATGCTTGGTTTGGGTCAGTTCTTTGTAAGCAGCCATACAGTTTACATACGCTTCGAAATAAAATCCGTATGCCCAGGTTCCACTGTAGATAGAAACCTTGAGAGGATCCAGACTTGAAAGGGAACCCATCTTCATCGAAGTGGCACCAGATTTTAAATAATTTTCCTTTTATAACTGCGTACTATAGAGTCAAACAGTTCAATTTCGTAATCAGGTGATTCATTGTAGTTTATTTATTTTGTTGAGGTTAATGGAGACTCTCACTAATGGAGACTTCAGTTCATGACCATTGCAGTTCTAAAGCTCTCATAACACCTGCATTCTAAAGCCATCTTCATGATTTCTAAGTGGTTCCATCCACAGTAAGTGGTACATCTGACGTACACACATGTCCATGTTGGGCCACCCTCAGCAGCAGGGAGTTTTTTTTTTATACAATGTTATTATGTTTATACTGTCAGCCAATATGAAATAACAAGCAATGCATTTTTATTCATATTGCATTCATAAGACCAAAATGCAGCTGTTTAATTCATTAACATTAACATTATAACCTAGCTAGATGTATTTCTGGTAAATCCATGGGTAGTGAAGTTAGCTCTCTATGAGTCTATTACTCATTTTAATGATTATAAATGAATATTTGTAATATCTTCCCTTAGTTTTCCAAACTGACTTCATTGTAGTTAGCTACTTTTTCTTAGCATCTTGTAGCGTAGCTACTTTATCAAAGAAGTATTTTGGTGGCCTGTAGCTTGACAAGATACAAAAATGAGTTCCCTCAGCAGCTGGAGAAGTTATAATGCACAAGTTTGTGTTTGCCTCGCTAATTACTTCTATATCCCCTGCCATTCTATTTCTCTTTTTCTGGCCATTTTATCACTTTACCACTGACAGATGTCTCCGCCCCTTCCACAACCCCGCAGCCAAAAGATTAATTTGTTTAAGCAGAGCTGAGTACTTTGACTGACCTTGGAAGAAGATGCCCCCCCCCCCCCCCCCCCCCCCAACACACACACATACTCTTTCTCTTTGTCTTATCTCCCTTTTCTTTTGCTCGACCAGCTTTCTGGACTCAGCAGGCATGTGAGAAGAGAAATATTTTTCCTCCTTTTAAAAAATACAGAAATGTAGACTAGCACCAGTGCTTTTATCAGTGTGCTATGTTAAATTAGAATGGGCCATCGTGAGGTTTTTCTTCACCGTATTATTGTACCTGAATATAGACTGCGAGGTATGAGAAGCATCAAAGTGAATGTTTGCTCTGTCTATTCATCCACATGTCCATGCCTGCAGAGAAAGTAGAATAGAAAAACCCAATGAGAGATAACCAGTTGTGAAGCACCAAAAAAAAACCAAAAAAAACACACAAACATTGAAAAGGTTTTTTTTTTATTTTGGGAAAGCTATTTGAGAGTTTTACTATTTGAGAATTCTGGCTAGAGTTCAACTGACTAATGTAGACTAGCAGATGGTGAGGCTTCTCTTATGTTAAATCATTTACAAATCTTTGGGTCACGCAAGCATATTATACCATTTGAAGCGATTCCATTAAACTATCACTTTCAATTCTGAGTGGTTCTTAAAAAAAATATTCTGGTCAAAGGAAAAAGATGAATGAAAAGATAATGTAAATCACAGAAATCCAGCCATAAGGTAACCATTTTCCATAGAAAATCCACTGTCAGTGTCAAGAGATAGAAGCGAGTATTTTTACAGGCAGTTTTTCACTAAGCAATTGCGGATTAGATCCTACAACCTGGATGTGGAAGGCTCTGCCAGCTGTTGTCACTGATCCTCTCATTGTCTCATTCCTTCAGCCAGATGGATTTCTCAGTAGTTTGTTTTCACTCCTTTTTTCTCCCTCGTCTCCTCTCCGTTCTCTGAGTGACAAGTCTGAATTGCTTGTCTGAGATAGGTGTCAAAGGAAACAACTATAGCTTGAGGATATGGCCAGCGACTTCTATACAGTGTTATAACCACTGATATGTGCCCATGAGTGAGGTGAGAGCAAAAAAGAATCTTGACATGGGGAAAATTTTGGTGCTGAGGCATTCTATTGCTATTGATTTGGATTTTTCTATTATTTCAACTCTTTTTGTGCCACCATCGTTATTATTGGTGTCATTGTGCTGATGTGAAACTGTGCTTTTGTTACATACATGGGAAATCTTTCATGAGCAAAATGCAGCACGTCAAAATGCTGCTACAAATGTTGGTTGGACTATTGATCGGAAAGTTGTGAGTTTGAATCCCAGTTCCACCAAGCTGCCACTGCTGGGGCCTTGAGCAAGGCCCTTAACTCTCAATAGCTCAGTTGTAAAAATAAAATGAGATAAAAATGTAAGTCACTATGGATAAGGACATCTGCCAAATGCCAGAAATGTAAATGTGAATGTAAAATGCTGATACGTGTCATACATGAGGCAAGAAATAACATGGTCTAGCAATGAATACATCTATATACAGTGCATCGCACACACACACACACACTGATTAAAGCTTGTCAGTCCCATGTTTTATCATTGCCTCTACAGGTTAAATGGTTTGTGAGACATTGCAGTAGGTGCAGCTGTCAGCATCAATTGCGATTCTCTGTCTGAAGAGTGATTAAACATACAGTAGCCATTTTTCATGCTTGTTCCAGCTGAGCTGTGGTTTGCATAAGCAATCAGCTTATTTATTCTTCAGCTGATTCTTCAGGCAGAAAGAAGTGCAGCAGGGGACACTTTGTGCACTCCTCCTTTATTCATTGCTCAAATCTATGAACTTCAGCATGAAAATGGAAAATAATCGCACACCGATGTGAATATAAGAAAGAGCATGTTGTTTCTAGACGCTATCGAAAAAGCTGAAATAAGGACATCAGGACCAGCAGATACGCAAAAGATCGAGACAGGTGGAGTTAAAACAGTGAATGCTTTGGTCAGCAACTCGTGAAAGATGTCACAGCAGAGATTGTCTATTTTCAGTCAGCCAGTTTGGGAGACAGCTGGTTCTTCTGGACAGGCGGTCAAAAAAGGACAGCAGGTATTTATACAGTCTGATGGACACGAAGGACACGAACAGGGATATGGGCGAGGAGAAAACTTCCTTACATTTTTACAGACTTAGTTAAAAGAATGACATGAGACAAATACCTTTCAAGATTTTGCAGTTTTTTAAATCTCAGAGTGCACTGCATCTGGTTTGATGCTCCATGGTAATCTACTGAGTCTAATTAGTTAAAACGTCTGTATGTTTCTGTGCTGCACCTTAACTCACTGCTTTGGGCAAAAAAAAAAGGTTTAAGATGGTAGCTACATAATAAATAAACATTCAAATGAAAAATAAAAGCTAGCCTAAGAGCATCTATCTGTTCTATGTGGAATTTTTCTTGACGAAGAGGAGCTAATGAAAATTTAACAGATTACTTAATCGAGTACTTATTGACGATTCAGTAAAGACAGTTATTCAATTTTTGACATGAAGTTATATTCGGTATATCAGATGTGTAGAAAACGTCATTAGCAATAAAAAAGTAAATTTAAATTACTAAGGTGCCTTTCATAAATATTGAATTTTATTTAGAAGTTTTGGAACTTTAGTTCACTTTTTTTAATGTCAATTTCAGTCAGTTAGCAGTCTTTGAATTGCACAATAAAAATTGCACTGAGACAAATAAATTAAACCCCCCAACCCAAAAAAAACCCCCCAGACACTTATTGCTTGCAGGTTTCTTGGCTCCATCCATCATAATGGTTTCAGTTTCCTGCTGGTGAAAATATATCCTAATTGTGTGATGCTACCGCCACCATGCTTCAGTGTAGAGATGGAGTTTTCATCATTATAGTATTTTGGGTTTCTACCAAAGGAGCTAAACACAAAAAAGTTCAACTTTGGTCTCATCAGAACAGAGAACCTTATTCCATATGTATGCTAAACCTCCAGAATGCTAATGTCTTATTCTTATAAGTCTTAGCATTATGGAGTGTCCATGCCTTGGCTGTTCTGTGAAGATCTCCAGCTTCTTCAGAGTTACGCTGTGGGTCTTGGTTGCTTTTTTTACTCCAAGCACAGAGCCTGACATGTGGTGGATAACCTGCTCTAAATAGTTCTGCCATATCTTCTACATTTTTTAATAGATATATAATGGATTTAATTGGGCTTCATAAGATGTTCCAAGTTTGGGAACCATACCCTGCCTAATATTTCTCCAGGAACTTTGTTCTGGACTTGTTTTGATAGCTCCTTGGTCTTCATCATGCTGTTTGATTAGATATATTATTTAAGAAAAACTCTTTCCTTTCAGGAACTTGTGTATTTATAGAAAGATCATATGACACTTTAATTGCACACATGAGACTATAATGATCTCCCGGCTTCAATATTATGGGCTATTTTGTGTAGATTCATGACATATCCTTCCATTTAAGTCTATTTCATTCCTGAGTTATAACTCTACAAAATGTAGAAAAGTTTAAGGAGGTGAAGACTCACAAGGCTCGATATTCCTTTGTAGTATTATTTTGTCACATTCCTATGTACCTAACTCATGACAGACACAGACTATTTTGCTCAGGGTTCAGAATCGAAGAAGGTATTTAAAATGCAGTTAAATAAAAACCAGACACTAGGATTTCTGCTAGATTTTTTCTTTTTTTTTCAAATGGAGCTCCAACACCACTTTGGGCCACTTTTCTCAGTCAGATGAAGTCAGTTCAATACAACAGTGCAGTTTGGGTGTCTGATTTTAAATTGCACTCAGTAAGGGAATTTGGGCTCAGAATAAGAAGTGCCAAAACTTTATACATGTCTGGCCCAATTAGGGATTTGTGGTGAATGGGATTTTGATTAAAACTGTAAAAGAGAAAGTCGACTCTGAAAGTTCAAGCCTTATGAAATGCACAAGGAAATTGGTAGGAAATTGCTGAGAGGAAAAAATCTATATATTTCAGGAAAGTGTCAATTTTCTGTAAGTCAATGCAACTGTCAGAAATAATCGAACAAGAGCTAGTACAGAGAAAGGGACTAAACACGTTGAGAAGGATGATTACCTTCAGAGGTTTTATTGCAGAAGTCTGTCCAGTTCATCAAAATGCAACTGAGCTCACCTCACACCTTCTCAATTTTGCCATGAAAAGTTCAGGGCTAAATTGAAAAATAGCACCTGACCTTCATCCTCCACCTTTCTCCCACCTCACTTCACCCTTGGAAGGATATCAGAATCATAGGCGAAAGAGTCAAGCGATTGTATTGCTGCCTTGGGGTCTTCGCCGTTTCGATGTTGTTGCTACATGTCGGTAAATGTCATACTGAGGTGCACTTATGACATTCCTTCTACTGTGACATTTTGAGTTCACACAAACTCTCTCTCTCTTTCTCTCTCTCTCTCTCTCTCTCTCTCTCTCTTCTCTTTCAGAGTCAAGAGTCACACAATATCTTCAAAAGTTGCAGAAAGCTCTGATCAAAACTCCTATTATAGCACTGATTGCTTGTGCTGACTTCTTTGACCTTTCGTGCCGGCTCTATTGCTTCACTCAGACAGACACGTACTGCATCCTCTCCATCCGCCCTAACTTTAATACTCTGACCTGGTACCTCACAAACCCAGAAAGGTAAGAAGGTATTGAAGTTGTAGACACTACAGGCTGGAGGTCTTGCTTATGCTTAAGACCGGGTCTTGATCGCTAAAACATCGTTATTGTGTCCATGAGAACAAAAGGAAGCGTGGCGGTCGAGTGTATTCAACTCGGCTAAACTACTTCCAGTAGGTAAAAGGAAACTGTTGGTTATTGGATATTGCATGGACACTAGCGATTAGGGATGTAACTGAATTCCAATACTTTGTGTGGCACAAATAGTGTTAATGTGTTGTTCTTGCTGTAGTAATGTTGTACATCATCATTAAACAGAAACATTATGGGATACAATCAAGCTTTCTTTATTGATGGAAGAAGTCCAAAAGTATTGGTTTGATTAATTCTATATTAAAATAAAAATTTATTACCTAAAATTGCAGGAGATAAACTTAGGAACATAGCTACTTCACTTCATCAACCAGGGAATACACAATAAGTATTAAGATTTCGAAAAACAAAACAAAGCACAGCTCCTCTCTGGGAAAAAAAGTAATTAGATACAAGATGAGTGTTTTTATTGTGCAAGATTGTGGTAGGTCTTTGCTGCAAATTTGTTGGAGTCGTTCATTTGAGAACAGTCATGGAGCTTTCCAGAGAGAGAGAGAGAGAGAGAAAAGAAAAACATGTATCATTCAAATCATTTACATAAAAATATTTCTTATGCAAGGAGTAAAAGGCCATAAGATTGATATTAAATTTCACCTTTTCAGTCTGGACATTTAAAGATGAAGAAAGGCAGGTAAAATGGATGGAAGTAAAGGCTAAGAAAGATAATTATATAGTATAGCTTCATATCCTTTCACAGCAATTTTCCTTCCACCATTTAAGCCAGAGGTTTTGCGACTCATTTGCTTGCCACGGCACCCATTAATGATTAGCTAACAAAATAAATGACTAGTTAATATATTTAAAATAAAACACTTTAATCATTAGTATGTGTGTGTGTCTCAGTGTATATATCTAAACCTTTGTGTCTATGGTGGACTATTAATCTGTCAGCATCCTCAGGGAAGTGGGCGAGGAGCTGCCTGTATAGCTTTAGGTCCTCCTCGCATTAGTCTAAGATTCATCACGAGTCTCATCGATCCCACAGATTGCTCGTTGACACGTTCAGCAGAGCGCTTGTCTGCTAATTCCAGCCAGCTGCTCCTTTCTTTCTTTCTCTTATCATTCATGCCATCAGAGTTTCATTTTAAAAAAAATGTAGAAAGGTCAGCTACTCTGAGAAAGATAGACGACGGGATCGATCGAAACAAGACTGATGTTAAACAGTTTACTATAGAAACTAATGCTCTGAAGCACTTCAGTGGGATTCGACAAGACCATCCTGGGTTTATGGTAAAAATGGCCAGAGAAAAGTAGAGGATGTAATTGAAACTATGCTTTGAAAGTGAACTCACGAACATTTCCAGTATACTTGAGCAGAATTTCCAAATATGCAACCAGATACAGCTTTGTGGCATATTGCATCCCAGAATGCAACACAGCTAGTTAATTTTTAAACAGGATCTCAGATGTGTATGTTGGTTTAAAACATGAATATGATTATCATGCAGTTGTATGCAAAATCTTGGGCAAATTACACGTTTTGTTAATTTTTTTTTTAAGTGCAGTAGTAAACACATCCCATGCAGTGAACTATTTAAATAAAGAAATAATGAAATAAATTTTCTGCAAATTCTAATGCACAATTCCTAATTAATTAATAAATAAAAAAATAAAAAAATAAAAAAATAAATAAATAAATTGGTTTATTTAGTTCAGTTAGGCGATTATTACTAATTAATGCACAATTAAAAATAAATAAATAAATAAAAAATAAACCTTGAGGCAATTATCACTAATAAATGCATAATTTAAATAAATAAATAAACTGCAACTGCAAAGGTTTGGACAACCTATTAAATTAGTACTTTGTAACATGCCCTTTGTTGTTTTGTAGCCAGCTTTGAGTTTATCTATAACTTGTTTTAGATATTTTTAAGCACTATTCCTTGCAGAATATTTTTGAGTTCGACATGCTCTTGGGCTGCCTTGCATGCACAATTTAAGAACTACCCCGAGATTTTGAATGACCTCCCAACCCCTAACCCCAAATATACAGTCATGTAAAAAAATTAGGACACCCCATGAAAGCCTGTGTTTTTTTTAACATAGCTAGACATACGGGCATTTAATCTTCATTTTAACAACATTGAAAGATTCAAGTAATATAACTAAACAAATAAAACCAAAGAAAAGTCTTTTGTAATGATCTGTACAATGTAATTTTAAAAAATCCAAATTCTTGTGAGAGGGGGTACGGTGGCTTGGTGGTTAGCACGTTTGCCTCACACCTCCTGTGACCTGAGAATAGATCATTATTATAGGAGGTGTGCAAGAAGGAAACCTTTGCGGTCTAAAAAACATGAGGGCAAGACTGAAGTTTCCCAAAGAATATAAAGGCCAAGACTTCTGGAATAATGTGCTTCGGACAGATGAGTCTAAAATTGAATTATTTGGACATCATAACAGGGCATACAGCATTTCAGCAAATAAACCTCATACCAACTAGGGAACATGGAAGTGGAAGTGTTATGGTTAGGGGATGCTTTGCTGCAGCAGGACCTGGCCATGTCACCATCACAGAATCCATTATGAATTCTACATTGTATCAGCAGGTGCTTGAGGAACATGTTACACCATCTGCCAAAAAATTGAAGCTAAAATGGAATTGAACCTTGCAACATGACAATGACCCAAAATATACCAGTAAATCCACAAAGGACTGGCTGAAAAGTAAAAAATGGAGAATTCTGGAGAATAAACCCCTCAAACATCATGCAGCTGAAAAAATTCTGCATTTAGGAGTGAGGGAAAGTTTCTACCAGTCAGTGTCCGCAACTGGTAGATGGCTAGAAGAAATGTCTCAGGTTATTTCAGCCAATGGGGGAAACGCTAGCTATTAGGACATAGGCTGTCCTAACTTTTTCCTCAGGTGAAATACTCATTTTTGTTGTTTTCGTTTGTTTAATAAGTGAAAACAAAGTGATATGTTGTTGTTTGCATGAAATCACATCACTTTCATCTACAGGTACAAATTAGATTAACAAGATCAGAACTGAATAAAGAACTGAATATTTAAAGTGGTGTCCTAATTTTTTCACACTCTTGCGCATGTGGCAATTAAGTTATTTAATGGCCAGATATTCCTGGCTTATATAAATGTTGTTTTTATTCTTTTTTCAAAAACTTATACTTTTTTCTGATGATGTCCCAAGCTCTCTTTCTGATGACTGTTCCAAGAAGATAATGTTTATACAAAAAGTTACCATCACTCCTTGCTTTGCTTTTCTGCCCAGCATACATGCATTTCTATCTGAGAGTTTTCTTGGTCCTCCAGATCTTCTGCAGTTCCCCTTAACCACCATTTCTTAATGAAATTTCAAACTTATGAGCTAGAAGCACCTTGAAGTCTTTTTATTAACTTCCTATATAGCCTTCATTTTCAGATACTTATTCAGCTGCTCAAGGCTGGAGGAGTCAGAAATTTGATTATATTCTGATGACAATTCTTCACCTGAGTAACAATTTCTGATGAGTTAATTAAAGCCTTTATGTGTGACTTAACAGTTGAAAGAGTCACCAAAATTTTGGACATGATATAATTACTAACATTGCAGATTTTTTGGTTTGTTGCATGTGCTAATTTCAATAGCGTTAGATAGAAATGGCTTCGAGTTTCATTTCGAACTGGAAATGAAAGAAATTGAAGTGAGGTATCTATAAAATATCTAAAGGTATCGATCTAATGGAGATTGATCATGCATGAAAACAAAAATTACACTTATTTTTTATACAAATTGGACTTTACGCAGCACTAATAAACAGTACTATTCACTTTCCTCACATTTATGTCAAAGACATAGCTCACTATATATCTCAACATTGTCTATTTAGAGATCCAAGCATACTTCAATTCTCAATATAATCCCAGAAATATCCTTAGACTCACCCTTTCCATTTTTTGCTTCTAAGAACAAAAAAAAGCTGTTTACACAAAAAAAGAGAGGCTGCGACACATCTGTCACCCTCTTCAGAGACCCTGTTGCCCCCTGTGCCCCCTGACTCGACCAACTCTCCGTCTTTCTTAAGCCGAGTGGCCAAATTCATCTATAGACAAGGTGATGAGAAAAGAAAGCATGGAAGGAGTAGGAGGGGGAGAAGAAATATCCCATTAAGTCGAGGAAATTGGTACATGCTGTGCCACTGCACAATCCAATCACCTTTCCCATCTCTGCGGCTCACTGTACCTGACGCTTTTTCTGCTCAGGGAAAGGAGTCTTCTGCAACTTTTGTTTTTAGATGCACCATTACTGAGTGGGGAGGACAAGACTGGGTGTCTGAATGGGTGAAAAAGAAAGAAGGTGAAAGGAAGAGGGGTGGATGTAGATACCTATGATCAGCAAGTGCTCAGGTGTGTGTGTGTGTCTGAGAGAGGTCTCATTATTCTGACTTATTGGAGGTATGATGTTTAGTAATCAGCTTCCTCACTCATATACTCAAGAGGCCTGAGCGGTGCAGGAGAACGCAGCTCCATCGATAATACTACATCCCATAATGCATCTGACATGCATTCCGCCTACTGCAAATTGCAAAAGGTTCTCTTTTTCTGAATGATGTCTGCATGCCAAATAAGTATGCCATAAATGAGAGATAATGATAACCGGCATGCTGTTATAGGATAATAATCGCTTATAGGGTGGTGTGATATATCCCACCTGAAATGAATTATTTTCTTCTAACAGCTTAGTGTTTTCTTCCTTTATACCACAGTGATTTGTTTTAATTTATTAACATATAACCATTTAGACTTTTTTTTTGTAGTAACATTAAATGTTGTAGAATGTCTGCAAGGCAAGGTAGTGTGGGTTATCAGTTATGTTATAGTCACTGTAATAGTCCTAAACTATTAACTAACCGTTACACAAAGCCCTGACACTGGAGACTCCATCCATATGCAGTGGAACCACGGCATGCAAATTTAATTCTTTCTGGAGGTGAGTTCTTAAGGCGAAAATTTGTATTTGCCAAACGGATTTTATGCCGATAATTTTATTTTATGCCGATGCAAATGTCTTGCAAAATTTCAATTCTTAAGGCAAAAATTCGTAAGGGAGGGCATCCGTATGCCGAGGTTCCACTATATGTTAAATAAATATCATTCATTCATTGTCTACCGCTTATCCGATTTATTCTCGGGTCACGGGGAGCCTGTGCTCAGGCGTCATTGGGCAGCAAGGCAGGATACACCCTGGACGGAGTGCCAACCCATCGCAAGGCACACACACTGTCTCATTCACTCACGCAATCACACACTACAGACTATTTAGAGATGCCAATCAACCTACAATGCATGTCTTTGGACTGACGAAGGAAACCGGAGTACCCGGAGGAAACCCCTGAGGCACGGGGAGAACATGCAAACTCCACACACACGGCGGAGGCGGGAATTGAACCCCCAACCCTGGAGGTGTGAGGCAAATGTGCTAACCACCAAGCCACCATTCCTAAATAAATATCATTTAATAGATAATGTTTTTCTTCATTTAATGGCATTTTTAATCTATTCATTATAAGCTTTAGATTATTTAGATGATCTATTTAAGTCCCAGTTACTCTAGAAGTGACAATATTATAATGAACACATTAATATACACTTTGAATTACAGCCAGAAAAAGAATCAATAAGTTCTGACAGATCAGATTCAAGAATTCAGCTCCATTCGATCTTATTTACATAGCGCTTTTAACAATGGACACTGTCACAAAGATTTGTCAGAAATATATAAATTCAAGATATTAATTAAAATTATTTTTTTTTCCTAATGAGCAAGCCAGAGGTGACAGTGGTGAAGGAAAAAGCTCTCTCAGACATAATCAGATATATCAGGAAATATTTCCTCTCAACTGTTTCCATTATTTGTATAGCACTTTTAACAATGGACATAAAAGAGGACATATAATATATAAATTCAGGATATACATTTTTATTTAATCAGTTGATTATTTTATCCTTAATATATTAGCAACTGTAACAAGGGAAAACTCTCAGACGATATTAGATAGAAACCTGGAGAGGAACCAGATGCAAAAAGGAACCCATCTTATTCGAGGTGGATAATTGAACCAGATAATGTGATTATAAATCATTTCCCTTCTATAACTGTGTGCTATATGGTCAAAAAGTGGAAATGAATAATTCAGGAGATGTTATACACAAAACCTATAAGTTTCCATTCTCTGTATAACTCAATATGTGTTTATTCATATATTACTCAGTACATTTACATTCTGTTGCACTTTACATACTATATTATTTGACATGTTTATATTATGTCACATTTTAATTCCCTCTCATTATACGTAAATCCCTATGTTTGACTATTGTGCAATAAATTATTTATATCTATATATTTCTATTTATATAACATATTTACGTACTTATTTATACCTTATACATCACTTTTTTTTACATGTATCGATACTTAAAATGAAAGTTTAGTTGCACCAAATTACATGTGAATTGCACTGTAAGGACTGCTCTAATTTTGCTGTATGCTGTATAGTGACAATAAGAGAATCTTGAATCTACATGAAGTTTGTTTTGTTGAAGTTATGAACTGATCACTGATGGAGACTTGAGTGAAAAACTGTTCATGGCAATTTGCAGTCCAGAGCATCACCATGGTTTCAAACTGGTACAATCCCATGTATCTCATCATCAAAACAACAAGCAGCCTCTAAGTGATGAGACTCTAAGCAGTGGCCTAGAATGAATTCAACAGTTCTGTGGTATAAAATAATACAGTGCTTTGGATTGTGCAAATTGGTGATGTTAAACTGACATTAGGGTTAAGACATTGATGTAATAGGAAAATATAAATATATAAGAGGAAAGCTGGCATGGAGAAATATGTGTGTGTGTGTGTGTGTGTGTGTATGTGTGTGTGTAAGTTTGTGCACAGATAGTTACTGAGAGATCTAACTCTAAATCCAACAATTATAAACATCCCCAAAGGACATACAAACAAAACACACTCCTAACGTCATAGCACCTCTCAAAATTCAAATGCACTCACAACAGTGCTTTTGGCTAGTATTCCTCAACATACTCACACACTGAATGACACACACACACACACACACACACAGTCAAAACACAAAAGCCACAGATGGTTGATTAAAACTAGCATGAAGTCTACAGGATCACAATGTGCAAGGCTGTTATTTCTCTCTCTGGCCTTTGGCTCTGGGCATCACGAACACAGATGTGTTAATTACACACCAAAGATCAGCAATTATCCACTAGGCAAGGGAAGGAGAAAAGCAATCACATTTTAACCACAGGTTGCATAGAGATGACATCAACAACCCTGATTTTACCACCACAGCTGAACGTGACATCTCTAGAAGACCTCATCATACATGCCAGAGTTTACTTGATGTGACTGTTAGCCGCCTCCTTTTAGTCACCTTATCTTTCAGGACCTCGAGTTGAATAGTTTCAAATTGTGTGCTACAGAAAGCTGAACAGAAAAATAACAAACTTGTCTAATGAACGAAAGCCAATAATCCCATTTGCTAAATGCTAACTGACCTCAAGTAGAATTGATTAATTTTTACATGTTCTGCCTAAAACACTCCTTTTCATGTTCATTCAGAGCCTACACTGGCATAATAATGGCCCTGTATCTAAATAAATAAATAAATAAATAAATAAATAAATAAATAAATAAATAAATATTTAAAAAAACACTTTAAAAGCTCTGTCATTCTTGAACCTGCTTTTTAAAAAAAAAAAAAAAAAAAACCCAGCCAAGCTATAATGGATGGTTATATCGATTCCAGAGGACTAGTTTTCCTGGCAGGTGTGTGGGTGTCTACAATGGATGAGAGACCCTGTCACTTTTAACCCGTCACTGTGACGATAAGACTGTCCTGATTGCGTTTCACAACCGGAACCGAAATACGTTAACACACTCTATGGACCGCTGTTCCAGGATAGCTGTCACTCTATGATGGATTGAAATTCTGCTTAAATGGAATTCTGGAGGTTCTGGATAGAAGATGCAAAGACATGATGTAAGTCTCACTAAGCTCTTGCTTCCTGCCCAATCCACTTGTAAAAAAAATATTCTCCCACTGAAGTTTCGTCTGTAAGGTCTGTAAGGTCAACGTTAACGTTCACAGCATCTTTTACTGCCTTCAGCTGGACATCCTTTATAGAGGAATCATCTCCCACTGTGTTGGATCCCACAGTGACGCCATTCTCACCACTGTGCCTCAGCCTGCGGTAACGCTGCTTTAAAGTGTGTGATTGTGTGGGGAACGTGTGTGTGTGGGGAAGATGAGGGGAACTGCCTATATAAGATGACACTGTGTGTTGCTTAAAGTGCAACAGTTTAGCTTGAGTCTTCAAGCTGGATATGAACAAAAACAAGAATGTGGGGTAGTGGTGGCTCAAGTGGTTAAGGATCTGGGTTGTTGGTCAGAAGATTGGGGTTTAAGCTGCCACTGTTGGGCCCTTGAGAAAGGCCCCTAAACACACACACACCCTGTCCAGGGGCGATGCATCATAGCTGACCCTGCGCTCTGACACTTCAAGGATGGGATATGCAAAGAACGAATTTTACTGTGCAGTAATGTATATGTGACAAATAAAGGCTACTTAACTTCTTGTTGTTCTTTTGGCTGCTCCCTGTTCAGGGTCACCACAGAGGATCATTTGGTCTGCATGTTTTGATTTGGTACAGGTTTTACACCAGATGCCCTTCCTGAGGCAACCCTTCCATTGTATCCAGGCTTGGGACCAGCACCAAGAGTTAACACTTTAGTTGCTTGGTTAGCTTCATGCTTGTGAATCAAACCCTGGCCACGGCAATGAGAGGGCGGGATCCTGCCGCTGGACCACCAGGAGGCTTAAAGCCTACTTAACATTTCTACATTTTTACTTAAGATATTTACACAAGAAATGAATGAAAGTCCATTTGGTTTAGAAAACTTTTCCAACATATCCAAGGAAAGTTTGTCTAAATTTTACAAGAAGAATGCTCACTAATGTAAACTATGAATGATGTGCTTCAAATTATGTCATTGAATTAGACTTTGCACACTGATTTGAATGAACATATACTGCTCAAGAAGAGTTCATTTTATGTTTAGAATATAATATTATATTAAAATATTTATCTATATTTATCCCGATCTATATTTATCTATATTATAGTAAAATATTTTCTAAAAATGGCTCCTCGGTCTAACCATAGAGGCTGATATCTAAACGATCATATGACATATGGTATTCTATTGTAATACTTTGGCTGAGTTCTTTATGTATGTACAGAAGTATTTAAATGGATTATTTAAAAAAAAAAATCTAATTTGTGGACTGTTACATCACTTAAAATCTCTAGAATCTTCTTCCAACTATCACTCAACCCTCTCATCCAACCACTCATCAACCTACTAATAACACTCGCCTGCATCGAATTAATTAATCACCTCTTTATCTGAAAGACCACTTAGAGTGCTTTGTTCATTGCAAGTTTGGCAATATACAGTATAGCTTCCAGGAATAATCCAGAAATGTTCAAAAATATTAGATTTGAAATTTTGTGTATCTATTATTTAATGTTTTTGAACCTTCTACAATATATAATTACTCTTTTCTTAACACTCTATATGCTGTAAATACAACTTGCCCATACTTCTCTATGCACATAGTGACATAACCTTATTTATTGAAGTACATATTTATCTGCACTTGTTCATTTGCACAATTTCTACTACTTGCACTTCTGGTAGATGCTAAGCGGCATTTCGTTGCCATGTACCTGTACTTTGCAATGACAATAAAGTTGTCTCTATGTATCTATCTATCTCAAAAGCTTTTTGCTTGTGAAGGTGGTGAGGGAATTGTCTGGAACCTTTGTGTAGTGGCTAAGATTTCTGAAGGTGTGCTGTAGTATCTGGCACCAAGACATTTTATCAGCACAGCCTTTAAGTTCTGTAAGTTACAAGGTGGACCCTCCATTGATAGTTTGTCCAGAACATCTCACAGACGATGGATCAGGACTGAGATCTGAGTTTTGTAAAGGGTAAAAATGTGTCATTAGTTCCATGTGACTGAATTGACTGATTTTAACACAATAAGTGTTTTTTTAATTTTCTTGTTTTAAATTAAAATGAATTGTTTCCTTCAGTTTGAACACTTAGTTTTACCTACAATGCTCATCTTCTCAGGAGAAGTTAATTTGAGCTCCTGAGAGGTTGAGGAGAGGTTAAGCAGGCTCCTGTACTCACTCCTTATGCCTTGTAATAGATGCTCACACTTCAGAGTGACACCAAGTGAAAGAAGATAACATGTAGTGATAAGGATTAGTATATAGAATGTATTGTTAAAAAAAAGTCATAAATTGCTTGAATAGCTATTTTTTATTTTCTGTAGACCTTTCCAGGTTGAAGTGATCTTTCCAGGGTGAAGTCTTTCCAGGGTAAGCTACCATCGGGGTTGTGGTACTTAGTGGTTACGGTGTTGGACTACTGATTGAAAGGTTGTGAATTCAAGTCCCAGGTGCACCAAGCTGCCACTGCTGGGCGTCTGAGCAAGGCCCTTATCCCTTGTTGTGTTAATTGAGATGAAATGTAAGTCACTCTGGATAAGGGTGTCTGCAAAATGCTAGAAATGTTATTGTTCTACAAAAAAACCTCAGGCCAATGCTTTGCTGAAACTTTGACTGAATTTTAACACAATCAGTTTTTGTTCTTGCAACGTGATTTGATCCCATAATTTCAACCCTAAAAAAAAAAAGTCATCAATTTAATTCTCTAGTTATATTTCTCATCATTTCCCATGTCTTGTAAGAATTCGCAATGTTAATAGGATGTAAACTAATCCCGCTCACTATATATAATTTAATCTAGAAAGTATAAACTTTTTAATTAAACTTTACTATAATTAAAGAAATCATGTTTTGTAGAGAAATTTTATATTTTTTCTTAAATCTGACTGAACACATTTTTTTTTCAATGTAGACAAACCTTATATTTAAGATGAAAAACATTTAGTAGTCAAACCAAGAGAATAAAAGAGAATAAAATCAATCATCGAGCAAACAATCAAACCCACAATGTTAGTGTTAGAAACTTGTTAAAATCAAGTTTACTCTAAGTAAATCGTGTTTCTTTAAATATCTGACTGATTACTTTTTATTTTATTTTATTGTAGACAAACCACATATTTAAGATGAAAAATATTTAGTAGGTAAACCTCATTAGGCAAACCAATGTTTAAGAGAAAACATTTCATTTTTATAACTTTAAAATCGTAAAATAAATGTCTACTGTAAAAGCCAATGAAAGGTCAGATTTAATAGTATATTGATGTGAATGAATCGATTTGCTCCAAAATGTCAGTTTGGAGCGTATAAAGAAACGATCATTAAACGCAGCCTGAACATTCCAGCAGCAGGCTTTATAACACACACACTTACAATAAGAAAGATTCTCGTTCATTTCGACTCCAGTTACAGTAACCTTCATACTTACATTTACCATGGAAATTTTCACCGCCCAGTACAAAAGTACAATTTCCCACTGTTCATTCATGGTTCCCAAAAAAAAATAATTAGAGGGAAAAATTGCTTTTTGGTGACTCTATTCATTTTGCTACCTATACCACTCAGTGGTTAGAGTTTGAGGTCATTTCCTGTTTGGCACTAGCTTGCTGACTCATGCTTGGGAAGGAGTGATGCCCATTTTGAGTGGGCACATGCCAATCCCACAGTCTCTTTCAAGCCCAAAGCAAATCTTATGTCATTTTTCCCCACTGACTGTGCCAAGTTTATTTTTAAGTCCAACTGAGCTTCAGTAAAGGAGAAAGGGAAGGACTTTGGTTAATTTTTTCATTTTTTTTCTCCCCGAGGCTGTCTTTCTCACTACAGAATTCTGTCCTATTACGCTTTCACCTTAAACAGTTGATTAAAGTCCTTGCTTGTCTTTTGTACTTGATTCAATACCGAGAGAGCTTAAAAGTTGCAAGAGTCAGTGGAAGCATTTATTTATTTATTTTTCTTGCTGTGTTTCTACATCTACATTTCTTCCATTTGGCAGACACCCTTGTCCTAGAGATTGATTACTTGAACATAGATTATATCTCATTTTATACAACTAAGCAATTGAGGGTTAGAGGCCTTGCTCAGGGGCCCAGCAGTGGCACCTATGTGGACCTGGGATTCAAACTCACAACCTTCCAGTCAGTAGTCCAACAACTTTGAGCTACCACATCCAATTAGCAGCCATACCAACTAATACACAAAACACGAAACTGCAATCTTACATAATGTTTAATGAAACCAGAGTGTTTTGGCTTATTTTATTGCCTCGATTTAATTTATTAGTGCATCTTGGTCTAATTAGTATAAATTATTATGTGTGTTAATTAAGTGAAAGTAACTGAGATGGCTCCAGGCTATCATTCACGGTAAATGGTTTGATTCATTCCAGGAGAAATCGAGTACAGCACCTGTAATCCAAACCACAAAACCAGCATGGAGTAAACTTCATTTCTAACACTACAGACTGATGTTCTGAATGAGTTTACTTTCCAGACACTGAAAGTTGCTCTGAAATCAAGTGTTACAAGTTATGACTTGAACACGCATACAGTAGCGACTAGTGCTAATTAACTGCTCCGGCTGGCCTATCGAAAGGGACCAAAACCATTCCTGTGCTATTGATTCACAAGAGTGGCTGTGAAATTGAACTGTCAGGTGTTCCACAGGCCACTGATATGATATCGATTCTGCTCTGTTTTCAAAGAGCTTCAGCAAGAAGGCCTTTAGAATCCCAGGAGGCACTACCGGTGGCTGTGAGCGAGGGCTATGAGCACATTCAAAGTGTCACCTAGAGTAATTTTGAATTAGATGTAGGGGAGATAAGAGGATTGTGTGTGCTTGTGTGTGTGTGTGCAATCATTCATTTCAGATGTTTCAGTCATTGCTCTAGTGTCCTGTGTGACCTGACCAATTGTTTGCCCCTTTTTCCCCTCGCACTATCCATCAATTAGTGAAGCAAGCTAGCACAAGCAAGACAAAAAGCACAATGTGTTTACTAATAATAGAAAGAGCACAAATTGACAATCACCTTTTCATCAACAAGAAAGGAAGGTGAGGAAACTGAACTACAATCATGACATCATTGTGTCCCGATACAGCCGTTTTTTCTTTCCTTTGTCTATAATGTTTCATTACAGATCCATGTGCAATCCTCACATCTCTCCCTAGTGATCACTTCCCATCAGTAGCTTCCCTCTGGGACATTTTTAGTTTTCTTTTTTCAAATTGACATGAATTGTGTCCTTCAGTGTGAACACTGCTCATCTGCTCAGGAGAAGTTAATATGAGCTCCTTGATTTGAAATAATTTCTCAATTTTGTTTGAAAATGAGAGGTTAAGTAGGACCTTGTACTCACTCCTCACTCTTACCCAAAGAAACTTACACTCATCTCATTTTTTTCATACAACTGAGCAATTGAGGGTTAAGGGCCTTGGCAGTGGTAAGTGGCAGCTTGGTGGTTCTGGGATCCAAACTCACAACCTTCTGAGCAGTAGAGTCCAACACCTTAACCACTAAGCTACCACATCCCTAGTTCCAGTTCAGCATCATTTAGCAACAGTGAGTCATATTAATGTAAAAGGTTTAATATTCTACATGTGGAGAAGGCACATGAGCTCTGACCAAAACTTTTTGAAGTCGAAGCAATGAGAACGTGTTGTTGCCGTGGCTACATCCCATGGAGCAGTTCATGAGTAATGTGCCTTCTATGATGGTTTTTATTTATTTATATTTTATTAACTGAAGTTGCTGGATACAGAAAAAAAAATCAGATATTTTGCCCATAATGACCACAATGTTGCTTTATATCCACAAATCATCTGTAAAGGATATCATAATGTCTTTAGATGACATGGGTTTTTATATCAGTGGTAACATTTTCAAGGCTTCAGGAACCAGAGCAGTGGACTTAGCAACATAATTAGAAAGTGACATTGCATTCAAGCGAGCATGCTCTGATATATTTTGATAGATGACACATGGCTCGGTTTGAGGCTTTGCTTTATCATTGCTATTATTTTTCTGCACCAGTACACTCTTTTTACTATTTCTGTCTTCAACACTAATATTTTATATACATATATTTCCAAGTTATATCACTCCAGGGAGTACATCCATCCTGGCTATTATGTTTATCTGTATATATTCAAATGCCTTATAGCCATGTAGCTGCACATATCTCTATTGCATAAGAGTATCTGTGTGCCCGTGTCTTCAGCAGACTCCTAGACATCAACACCGGTTTGCTGATCTGATACGTTATCTTGTGTTGCTGCATTTGTGTTCCGTAATCATACCAGAGACAAATTTTCCCAACCTCATGCCCATGACAGCTACAACACTCAACTCTAACACCTTCTATATACTGAATTAGTATGATAGCAGCACTATTTTCATTATGCCCTCACTCTCTCTTTACCTCTATCATTTGTGGACATAATTTGTGGACATTTCCTATTTCTTACTATTTCATGGTAAGTATCTGGAAATATGGGCCCTCATCATTAACTACAAACGCACGCTGGTGTTCACCAAAGAGCTTGTTTTTTTTATTGATGCTCCAATCTTTGCTGAGACTAAAACGATTCAGAAGTTTTTCAAACACATTGAAAAATAAGTATGTTTGCTGTTGTAGAATTTCCTGCTGGTATTTCAAGTAATGGCCAGGAAAAAAAAAAAAAAAAAAAAAAAAAATATATATATATATATATATATATATATATATATATATATATATATATATATATATATTTTATTTTATTTTTTTTCCTGAAAAAAATAAGAAAAGAAAATATTTATAATGAATATTAAAATGCAAACAATAATGACAAGATATGATATATAAACCTTTTACTATATTAGTAATTGTTTCTAGTTGGAATATTAATTATTTCTGACAAATTCTGACAAAACAAACAAGCAAGCAAATACATACAAAAGTAAAATACATAAATATAGATCAAAGTACATATTAATTCGTTCATTCTTTCACTCTTTCATGCATTCCTTTATTCAGGAATGTCAACCAGGACAGTTGGCCGTAGTGACACATTTAGTCCAGGAAGTTTACTTAATTTGGCGGTTTTGGTTTTGTTTATTGTGACAGATATCTCCATACATGAATAGAGCAGGGCTGAGAGGAAAACCCATAAATCAAGCGAACAATGAAAAATAAGGAGAGTAAAATGGAGAAAAAGGGAAACAGAGAGAGAGAAGGGAAAAAAGGAGGTGTCTATGTGGATATATTGTGGGGTGTCCTGAAATTATTGTTCCAAACCAAAGCCGCACTTTTAGAATCATCTGCCAAAACCATCTCCTTTCTCTCTTTGCCCAATGAACCCACATATATGACTTGATCAATGGCATGTACACCACATACACACCCACACACACACACACACATGGCTGGTGACGTTGCCGCACCCTGCGGTCGACGTCCAGGAGTCTATTTCAAGTCCACTCAATCACTGCCACTAATTCTGTCCATAGCTTTCCAGTTTTTTTTACTTTTCTTCTTTTGTTTCTTTAACCCTCTTCTACCCTAGAAGTTTAAAGCATACATCTTTCACGGTGCCTTATTAATATCTGATTTAATTTCCACCAGGAAGGGGAAAAAAAAAATCTAATATTCTACAGGTTCATTATTTCGCACCCACCGGACGAGCGCAAATTACTAACAAATCTTAGTCACTTCCTCAGAGCTCAGAGGGTCGCTATATTTATTAGTGAGATTAATGTTGAATATAAGTAATAAAGACTCTTCTGAATCTTTATCCATGTTCATAATTAGTTCCCTGAGAAACTAGTGAACCCAAGACGTGAATGACCGACACCACCACCACTACACACACAATCTGTCTCAAATATCTGTCTAAATTCCAATGTTTCCTTTTTCATTCTTTTGGATAGAGCTGTGCTCCCTAATAGGGGAAAAATTCAGTTAATTCCATACGAACAATGTTAATTTTTTACAAGAGATCGTTGGATGCCAGCTGCACGTTTGCTTTTGCCAAGTCGACCAGATTGTGTTTGGAGTAAAAATTCCACATCAGAGCGGTGAGGCGAGGCCGTTCATCCTTTTTAGAGTTTATTAGAGAAATCGCCGGTAAGCCACACGAGCCCGAGTCAGTGTTCCAAGAAGATGGGGCAATGTTAACTCTTCATCGTGATTGCAGCGGAACTCCCCTGATTGTTTTTGACGTGCACGTGCGTATTGATTGCATTCTGACAGCTGGTTCCAGAGTTCCTCTAGGGACAACATAAAATGCACAAAACATATTGGCTGCTGGGATTTTCCTTTGCAGCTCTTTTTTGTTGGAATCCCAAACGCTTCTATTTGGGCAGAACAGTTAGCGAACCTCAGCCCCTACCATCTGTCTTCAAAAAGCAAATCTGTAAGCATAGCCACGGCCAAGGAGATATAATAATAAATAAGTGGAGAAGAAACAGCACTGACAGATCCGGAGACTTACAGAACAGAGCGAGTGAAAAGGCGTAAAGATAGGTAGATTAATGCTGAAAGAAAGATGGCCTGAAGTTCTTGGCTGATTCTCTAGAAACCACGATGTAGAGAGCAGTGACATGAGAGACGAACAGAGATGGGCAGACAGAGTTTATTTATGAAGTGAGAGAGAGGGAGGAAGATGTGGCTTGGTTACCAGACTGAAGCAAAACAGACAATGACATGTGGCCAACATTATCCTTGTAATCTGTTTAATTAACAATAGAGTCAAGCAAAGGAGGGAAAAATAGATAGAAACTTTTTTTTACAGAGAATGTCAAACACACTTAGTCAAGTTAAAGTACTACTTTTAAGTTTAAAAGCTTGATGAAATCTTTGAGTTTATTCATAGAGCTGGGCAGATGTATGTTATTTAAACCCTGATCTTTTATTATTTAGTCTAGTCCAGTGAAAGAGTTTTGCTTTCTTTTAAAACAACAAAAAAAACAATGAATATTTTATTAAATCTTTTTTATTCTCCAAGCTTGTTTTTCAAACTGTTATCATTCTCAGTCCTATAACTGTCAGCACATCTCAGCCACTGTAAGAATGTATCATCATATTTGGTCATGTTTTCCAGGCTTATTCCCAGTATAAATAAACATGCAGTGACAGTGACCTGGAAAAGTGGGATGGATCGGGATAGAAATGGAAAAGGAAGAAGAAATGCAATGTGCCAAATCCTACTGTAGGACAAAGGTTATCGGCGCTGTGCAGACACAGCACTTATGAGAGGTGGGTGTTGATGTGTCACTTTTCTTTTCTTTTTTATATCAAATTCAGCTGAAAAAAATATGTTCTAAAGTATCTTGCTCCCACCGTGAAACGATGTCTGTCTCCACAATCATAGAAAAGTGATTCTACTTTAAGCTGAAATGTTCTTTCCACATATTCACATTAGACAGAAAATATATATGAATTTAAAAGGCATTTGAAAGCGAAATTGACATGAGAGGCGGTTAAATAAAAAAAAAAAAGAGAACAGAACAAGGTGAAGAAAAAAGCCATGGTGACGCCATTATTATGAGTGAGGGAAGGATAGAGCCTCTGATCTTATCTTGGCTGAGGAGTCAGGGGTTATCACTTCTGTAGAGAGAGTAACTTAGCAACTACTTCTTGATGCACATCTCCTCGGCAGTGAAAGTAGGGATGGATGACCAGAAAATGGAGTCTCAGGGAGTTTTTCCTTGTCACCACTGGTTTAGGGATCAATATCTACATCCAGATTTCTGTTACTGCCTGAGCGAGTATTGTGCAGGGTTACGCCACTGGTAGTCTGTTTGGTCCAATGTTCTAGAAAGTTCAAGTAGTCTGATAGTAGTGCTCTCATCTGAAAATGGATCTTGCACCATCTTCTCTCCAGTTTCCACCAGCTCCTGTCTATTATATGATTGCTACCAACCAGTGTGTTTCCTTCACACACTAAGCCAACCAACCTCATCTACCAGGGTAACACACACTGTGTTCTCTCTTCTACATACCTGAGCTTGTAGACCAGTTGGTAGATGACTGGTTATAGAGTATAGTATACTGGGATAGAGAATATTCCATTCCTACCACCAAGAGAACATCACCAAATTTACTAGTATGACTCCTTGTCCCAGAATGATGTGGCATCATGACGATTTGATCTTCTGGTTATACGGCAAACACGTTTTTATTGCACCACTCAGGAGCTGGAACTAAACTTCTGGATGTTTGAGGGACCCATCAACTGAGAACACAGCCTTCTTATGTCTCCACTTTGTATTACAAAGCTTCATTTTGTTCCTCTTGGACAGTGTTTTTGAATCGAAAACTAAGAGCTGTGAATGGTTCCTTTTTTGTGACTGCTTGGCTTTCTGTATGAGGTCACTCTGAGCTGATTCCTGGACCTCAAAGTTCCCTGCATGGGGTATGAGACACCATATGAATTTTGTCCACACTGAGGTACTTACTTTGGCACAGTTTATAGTATTCCAATTATTTTCTCTAATACAGTTATTCTGCCCTGCTGGGGCAAAAGCAACAGACCGCAGGAAGCTGGGACAAAGTTAAAGATCTATGGGCCTTTTGAGTGGTCTTAATGCTGGAATTTTTTTTGTCGCAATTAAAACTCATAACCAATTTGATAGAACACTACTCCATGGTCTCCACAAGACTCCTGAAGATCTCCAGTCAATTTGAATGCTAATAGAAATTGAACTAGTCGCATACACACAGCCTTTAACCTCTCAATCACTGCTGATTAAATGGTTTTCTTCCTCCATGATATACAGTAAAAACAGCATTTGGTCTGGAATGGGCCTTGGTAGGGTTCTGTTTAAACATCCCCTGGAAAGTCAGATGGGCTCTATATTAATTTAAGCCAAGCGGAACAGGGAAAATAGGAGTAAGGAAGAGGAGGGAGGCATTCCATGGCTTTGACAAGCTGAATTCCAGCAGGAGAGCCTCTATTCAGCTTCTAACTTCATTGCAGCTCCTCCCTGTCCCCAAATTGTTTACTTAACCTCACCAGAAAAGTCAAATTCTTTAATGGTAACCTCAATGTCTAGAGATTTAACCCTAAACAACAACAAAAAAAGGTTTTATTTTTGGCTTAGCCATAGCTCCCACTTATTTACATTAGCTGATGGGCCAAAGTTCTCGTGAAAGCAAGAATCAGGTGCGGAAAAAAAAAACGTGGCTCCATAGGAGCGACTGTGTTCGGGTAATATGGATTAATGAGGATTAATGTTAACATTTGCACATGCTGATGTGAGCACACACGTGACATTAATTCAGTTAGCTGCACTGTAAACACTTCACAGCAGTTAAGCAGCCAACTGCAATTCCGAACAAAACACAGGATCACATGACCTCTCTAACGGCTGCCAATCAAAGCCAAGGGTATAAACGTCAAAGGGAAGCTTTGGCACACATCAGCTGCCAAGTAGAACATGCTTAACCCTACTATAAGTAAGTGCATTACAGTTACACTGTAAATATTTGGGTAGCTGGGGAAAGAGAAAAAAATACAGCGTTGAGGGAAAGAAATGCCAATAAATTTATACTATATATAGTAGTTTCAAGATTTTACAGGACTTTGAAGAGGCTTTATGTAAA
The DNA here is from genome assembly GCA_033459395.1 of Hemibagrus guttatus. Taxonomy (NCBI): domain Eukaryota; kingdom Metazoa; phylum Chordata; class Actinopteri; order Siluriformes; family Bagridae; genus Hemibagrus; species Hemibagrus guttatus. The sequence continues at coordinate 26,221,011 of JAUCMX010000006.1, forward strand.
TCATTTGCTGTCAAACGATTAATTGTCTTTTGATAAATGTTCTCTCCTGCTTCCTAACAGTAATCTATGGTTATTTCTGTATGAGCTCAGACTAAGTACAATGCTGACTTCAGGGCACAATATAAGCGAGAACCGAACACTGAACTGGGTTTACACCTCTCCTGTCGAGGAAACAAGCCATTATTTTTGTGCTTTAATGGTGCCTGTAAGTGCAAAACACATAAGTGAAAAACACAACAGTAAATCAGAAAGCACAACAATACACTTAAAAACAGAACAGCTAATCCACATGCTGTAGCTAATCAAACAACATGTGATTTTTATTTAATATTTTTCATGTTTCTGCTCATGTTTTGCTTTCTGATTTGCTGTTACATTATTGCTTTGTTAATGTCTTTTGCACTTACAGGCCACCATCATTCTCTTTTAAAGAATCAAATGACATACCTAGCGGCAGTGCTGTAATTACTAATGTCAAGCCTTATTTTTTTCTTTTTTCTTCTTGTGTTATTTGCGCAATGGGATTTACTCCACTTTCTTCCGCAATGAATCTCCAGATGTCACCATGGGAATCCTAACACAATTGTCCGTTTTTTCCCCCACTGCTGTTATTGACTGACTTCATTTTCTTCAAAAACAACACAATGTCTAAGCTGAGTGATACCAACTGAGGCTTGTCTTACCATTACACTTAAACTGCTCACATCTGCATTTCGTTCTGGAGTCTTTATCCCCATCGAGGCCAATGATTAGTGGATTTGGTTACAGTAAATGGAGAGCTTTGGTTGGAAACTATGAACTTAAGTGAGATTTGTGTGTGCAGCATAGATTTTGGGTGACAGGATCTCACTCATCCGAAGAGGATGAAAGCTTTTGGGCTCGTTTTGGGTTGAACCATTAGGTTGGCAGAAGTGAAGAGGGTGTTAAGTCACCCGTTTTGGTTTGTGTAATGGCTTGATGAATCCTTGCATTTTTCTAATCAAGCCCATATGTGTGACAAGTTGCTTTAACTTTACTTTGTGTGTTTTGTGTTAAAACAATTAATATGTGTACTAATAAGCAAATAACAAGCTTATATCCTACATCAAATAACAAGCATTATATCATAAATATTAACATTATTTTTTATTTATCCTGTCCTTACTCAGGATATACAGTGGGGCAAAAAAGTATTTAGTCAGCCACCAATTGTGCAAGTTCTCCCACTTAAAAAGATGAGAGAGGCCTGTAATTTTCATCATAGGTACACTTCAACTATGAGAGACAGAATGAGAAAAAAAAATCCAGAAAATCACATTGTCTGATTTTTAAAGAATTTATTTGCATGTTATGGTGGAAAATAAGTATTTGGTCACCTACAAAAAAGCAAGATTTCTGGCTCTCACAAACCTGTAACTTCTTCTTTAAGAGGCTCCTCTGTCCTCCACTTGTTACCTGTATTAATGGCACCTGTTTGAACTCGTTATCAGCATAAAAGACACCTGTCCACAACCTTAAACAGTCAGACTCCAAACTCCACTATGGCCAAGACCAAAGAGCTGTCAAAGGACACCAGAAACAAAATTGTAGACCTGCACCAGGCTGGGAAGACTGAATCTGCAATAGGTAAGCAGCTTGGTGTGAAGAAATCAACTGTGGGAGCAATTATTAGAAAATGGAAGACATACAAGACCACTGATAATCTCCCTCGATCTGGGGCTCCACGCAAGATCTCACCCCGTGGGGTCAAAATGATCACAAGAACGGTGAGCAAAAATCCCAGAACCACACAGGGGGACCTAGTGAATGACCTGCAGAGAGCTGGGACCAAAGTAACAAAGGCTACCATCAGTAACACACTACGCCGCCAGGGACTCAAATCCTGCAGTGCCAGACGTGTACCCCTGCTTAAGCCAGTACATGTCCGGGCCCATCTGAAGTTTGCTAGAGAGCATTTGGATGATCCAGAAGAGGATTGGGAGAATGTCATATGGTCAGATGAAACCAAAATAGAACTTTTTGGTAAAAACTCAACTTGTCGTGTTTGGAGGAGAAAGAATGCTGAGTTGCATCCAAAGAACACCATACCTACTGTGAAGCATGGGGGTGGAAACATCATGCTTTGGGGCTGTTTTTCTGCAAAGGGACCAGGACGACTGATCCGTGTAAAGGAAAGAATGAATGGGGCCATGTATCGTGAGATTTTGAGTAAAAACCTCCTTCCATCAGCAAGGGCATTGAAGATGAAACGTGGCTGGGTCTTTCAGCATGACAATGATCCCAAACACACCGCCTGGGCAATGAAGGAGTGGCTTTGTAAGAAGCATTTCAAGGTCCTGGAGTGGCCTAGCCAGTCTCCAGATCTCAACCCCATAGAAAATCTTTGGAGGGAGTTGAAAATCCGTGTTGCCCAGCGACAGCCCCAAAACATCATTGCTCTATAGGAGATCTGCATGGAGGAATGGGCCAAACTACCAGCAACAGTATGTGAAAAACCTTGTGGCGACTTACAGAAAACGTTTGACCTCTGTCATTGCCAACAAAGGCTATATAACAAAGTATTGAGATGAACTTTTGTTATTGACCAAATACTTATTTTCCACCATAACTTGCAAATAAATTCTTTAAAAATCAGACAATGTGATTTTCTGAATTTTTTTTTCTCATTCTGTCTCTCATAGTTGAAGTGTGCCTATGATGAAAATTACAGGCCTCTCTCATCTTTTTAAGTGGGAGAACTTGCACAATTGGTGGCTGACTAAATACTTTTTTGCCCCACTGTATCTGTAACGGGGCTCCGCCAGAGGCGGAAGTGTCCGGATCCATGTGCCGAGCCGGCGGTAGGGAAAACACAGTATCGTAAATCGGGGACAGGCAATAGTTCGGCAACAGGTAATCCAGAAACCAAGCGATAAAGTCCAACAAGGGTAATCCAGAGAGAGAGAAACGAAAACAGTCCAAAGTCCAAAAACCAAACAATCCAACATCAAAGAACAAGCAAAAGAGAATCCAATAAACAATCCACGTCAAGGCCAGAAATCCGTCAGGGTAAACGCTCGGTATAGTCACAAGGAACATTACTTCGCGTCATGCAGGTGGTGCGCACCGTATTTAAATCCCCAGGTAATCCGGAAGTAAACTCAAAATACGGGCGAGGGCTCCCTCTCGCGGTCACCTCTAGTGCGAGTCGTGACAGAGCCCCCCCCTCTAGGAACAACTCCCGAGGTTCTACGCCGAGGGCGCCCCCTCGGGCGCGGAGCAGGTCTCCCCGGATGGGCGCGGTGGAAGTCCTCAATCAGCGACGGGTCGAGGATGTCCCCGGAGTCCACCCACGAGCGCTCCTCGGGGCCGTACCCCTCCCAGTCCACCAGATACTGCAGACGGGACCGGACTCGCCTGGAGTTCAGGAGGGTCCGCACCTGGTACGCCGGAGACCCCTCAATGTCCAGTGGCGGTGGCGGCGCCGCACCGGTCCCCGCCTCCCCGGCCGCAGGGTGCGCAGGCTTGAGCAGAGACACGTGGAAGGTCGGGCATATACGATAGGATGCTGGGAGCCGGAGACGGTAAGCCACTGGGTTGACCCGGCGAACGATTTCAAACGGGCCGACGAACTTGGGGCTAAGCTTCCTGCAGGGCAGACGAAGACGGAGATTGCGGGTCGACAGCCAGACTTTCTGTCCCACTTGGTAGGACGGGTGCGGTCGGCGACGACGATCCGCCTGAATCCTCTGCCTCCTCACAGCCCTCTGTAGACGAACATGAGCGCGCTCCCACACCTCTTGGCTCAGACGATACCACTCCTCCACAGCAGGGACGTCGGAAGGCTCCCCGGACCAAGGGAACAAAGGTGGTTGGTAGCCCAAGACGCACTGAAATGGCGTCAGTCCTGTGGAGGAGTGAATAAGGGAGTTCTGAGCGTACTCCGCCCACGGCAGGAATTCACTCCACCGATGCTGTTCCCTGCTACAGTAGGACCTGAGGAAGCGTCCAATCTCTTGGTTGAGTCGCTCCGCCTGCCCGTTAGATTGGGGGTGATAACCGGAGCTTAGGCTCACCCCGATGCCCAGACGGCCACACAGCGCCCCCCACACCCGGGAGGTGAACTGCGGGCCCCGATCTGACACAATATCCTCGGGTAGGCCGAAGTTGCGGAACACATGCTGGAACAGGGCGTCGGCCGTCTGCATGGCCGTGGGCAGTCCCTCTAGTGGAATCAGCCGGCACCCTTTGGAAAACCGGTCCACCACGACCATAACGGCAGTAAATCCCCCCGAATCCGGCAGGTCGGTTAAAAAGTCCACCGACAGGTGCGACCATGGGCGCCGGGGAATCGGAAGGGGCTCCAGCAGTCCCTCCGGGAGATGGCGACTGGTCCGCGACTGCGCACACGTCGGGCAAGCAAGCACGTACTCCTCTACATCCGAGCCCAGAGAGGGCCACCAGAACCGGCGACATGTGAGCTGCGTCGAACGGCGAATACCTGGGTGTCCAGAACTGGGGGCCTCGTGCACCCACTGCATCACTTGTTGCCGGAACAGTTGGGGCACGAAGGTCCTATCCGGCGGACAGCTGGCGGGTGGCGGCTCGTCGGCGTGAGCTCGCCGAATTTCCTCCATGAGGTCCCAACGGACCGGTGCCAGAAGAGCGGTGGCCGGCAGGATGGGCTCCGGTTTGCTGGGATCACCGGCCGACTCGAACTGTCTGGAGAGAGCATCTGCCTTGCCGTTCTTGGACCCAGGGCGGTACGTCACCGTAAACACAAACCGGGTGAAGAAAAGTGCCCACCGAGCCTGTCGAGGGTTCAGCCGCTTGGCTCCTCGGAGGTACTCCAGGTTACGGTGGTCAGTGAGTACTTGAAATGGATGACGTGCCCCCTCCAGCCAGTGGCGCCACTCCTCTAGTGCCGCCTTGATGGCCAGTAGCTCTCGGTTACCGACATCATAGTTTCTTTCCGCGGCCGTCAATTTCCTTGAGTGGAAAGCACAAGGATGGAGTTTCCCGGGCTCCCCATGCCGTTGGGAGAGCACCGCCCCTATGCCACTGCAGGAGGCGTCAACCTCCACCACGAACGGCAGCTCCGGGTCAGGGTGTCTTAGGATGGGTGCTGTGGTGAATCGATCCTTCAACTGAAGGAAGGCTGTACGGGCCTGGTCCGTCCAGGACAGTTTTTTGGGCTTCCCCCTGAGTAATGACGTCAGGGGACCGGCTACTGAGCTGTAGTTCCGTATGAACCGCCGGTAAAAGTTGGCGAAGCCCAGGAAACGCTGCAGCTCCCGCACCGTAGAAGGTTCGGGCCACCCCGTAACTGCCTGGACCTTGACTGCATCCATCTCCACTCCCTGACGCGAAATCACGTATCCTAGGAACGTTACCTGGGAACAGTGAAATTCGCACTTCTCCAACTTGACATAGAGGTGGTGCTGTTGCAATCTGGCGAGTACCTCCCTAACCTGGATCACATGCTCCTCCATGGAGGCCGAGTACACCAGGATGTCGTCGATGTAGGCGATGACACTTCTTCCCAGCAGGTCCCGGAAAACCTCGTTGATAAGGGCCTGAAACACTGCTGGGGCGTTGGTGAGGCCGAAAGGCATCACGCAGTACTCATAATGTCCATGAGTCGTGTGGAATGCAGTCTTCCACTCGTCCCCCTCTCGGATGCGCACCAAGTTGTACGCACTACGGAGGTCCAGTTTGGTGAACACCCGCGCTCCCCGCAGCTGCTCCAGAGCTGCGGGCACCAATGGCAGCGGGTAGGGGTACCGAATGGTGACAGCGTTCAGCCCCCTGTAGTCGATGCACGGCCGAAGGCCTCCATCCTTCTTCCCCACAAAAAAGAACCCTGCGGCTGCCGGGGACGTGGATGGCCGAATGTGGCCTGCTGCCAGTGACGACTCGATATACTCCTCCATGGCCTTGGACTCCGGAAGAGAGAGGGGGTAAATCCGCCCCTTGGGGGGGGAGGCGTTAGGTAGCAGGTCAATGGCACAATCCCAGACCTGATGATGAGGTAGACGAGCCGCCCTCTCCTCACTGAACACCATGTGGAAGTCCATGTATTGGCTGGGAAGGTGACCGCCAGCCGCCTCGAGGGGCCTCTGCACCCGAGAAGTCCTGCACGGTCTCGCTACGGGGTCCCGTAGGCATCCCCTCTGACACGTGATGGACCAGCGCACCAGCTCCCCCGACCGCCAGGAAATGTGTGGATCATGGCGCCTCAACCACGGGAACCCTAGAATCACGGGGTTGGCTGGTGACGAAGTGACATAAAACGCCAACCGTTCATAGTGAAATAGTCCGACCTGAAAGTCCAGTAACTCCGTTTGGTGTTTCAAATAGCCCTCTCCAATGGGCTGACTGTCGATGGCCGTAATCCTCAAAGCTGGTACGCAGGGGAAGATGGGGATCCCAAGTTCCTCCACCAGGCCCCGGTCTACGAGGTTCACGGCCGCTCCAGAGTCAATTAAGGCTGAAACGGGGAAGCAGCGGTCAGACATATGTAACGAAGCTGGCACTGTCAAGTTCAGAAATGAAGAAATGTCACCCACCGGAGTCGCTGGGAACCTTTCAGGGCACCGAGGACTCAGATGTCCAGATGCCCCGCAGCGGTAGCACAACCTCATCTGACCTCGAGACCGGTGTCCCTGAACTGCCAGCCCAGATCTCCCCAGCTGCATGGGTTCAGGCTCCTCCTCACGACGTGAAGAGTAATCCATACGCCTCTGGGGGCGAGCTGAAGCATGAGCCCCTGCTCGGTGTTGGCGCCGCAGATTGTCCAGGCGAATAGCCGTGGCTACAAACTGCGACAGGGTGGTGGCCTCCTCATGACATGCAAGCTCGGACTGGAGGGCGGGGTGCAACCCGGCACGAAAGACGGCCCACAGAGCCGCGTCGTTCCAGCCTGACTGGGCAGCTAACGTGCGGAACCGGATGGCGTAGTCCGCTGCTGCCTCGGAGCCCTGGCGTAGCTCCATCAAGCGGACAGAAATGTCCTTGCCGCCCGCTGGGTATTCAAACACCTCCTTAATCATCCCAGAAAAATAGTCATAGGAGGCTTTGATCTGCGGGTCGGCGTCCCACACTGCCGATGCCCACTCTAAGGCCCTGTCAGTCAAAAGTGACATGAGAAACGCGCACTTAGTCCCCTCCTCACGGTACATTCCCGGCTGGTGCGAGAAAAACACATCGCACTGCCGCAAAAACCCGCGACAGCGATCAGCTGATCCATTGAATTTTTCTGGCAGCGCCAGCCGGGGTGACTCACCGTGCGTAGGCGGCGGATCGCGAGGAGAAGCGATCGCCACTCGGCTCAGCTGAGCCTGCATATCCGCCAGCTGATCTTGATAGGAGCGAATAATCGCTCCTTGCCGCACGATGATTTCGCGCAGCTCCGCTGAATCCGTGAGCGGCGAAGTAATCTGTAACGGGGCTCCGCCAGAGGCGGAAGTGTCCGGATCCATGTGCCGAGCCGGCGGTAGGGAAAACACAGTATCGTAAATCGGGGACAGGCAATAGTTCGGCAACAGGTAATCCAGAAACCAAGCGATAAAGTCCAACAAGGGTAATCCAGAGAGAGAGAAACGAAAACAGTCCAAAGTCCAAAAACCAAACAATCCAACATCAAAGAACAAGCAAAAGAGAATCCAATAAACAATCCACGTCAAGGCCAGAAATCCGTCAGGGTAAACGCTCGGTATAGTCACAAGGAACATTACTTCGCGTCATGCAGGTGGTGCGCACCGTATTTAAATCCCCAGGTAATCCGGAAGTAAACTCAAAATACGGGCGAGGGCTCCCTCTCGCGGTCACCTCTAGTGCGAGTCGTGACAGTATCCTTGCAAAAAAAAAGTAAAAGAAAATAAAGTAAAGGGAAATTACTTTATGGTCAAAGGTAAGTGGACACCTGACCATCACCATCAGGCTCATATGTGGTTCTTCCAGAATCTGTTGCCCCAAAGTTGGATGCACACAATTGTATATGGTGGCTGAATATGCTAGGACATTGCAATTTCTCTTCACTGGAACTATCAGGCTCAAACCAGTTCCAGTATAACTCAAACTGGTTCCAGCATGCTGAGCACAAAGTGAGCTCTCGAATTGCAATGTTTGGTGTAGTAAAGCTTGAGTGTCCTGCACAGAGCCCTGACTCTGAATCAACCCCTCTGAACACCTTTAGGATGAACTGGAACACTGACTGAACCCCAGACCTTCTTATTTGACCCTAGTGACTGATCTCACTAATACTCTTGTGGCTGAGTGAACACTAATCCCCACATCAAATGGAAAGCCTTCTCAGACGAGTGGAGCTAATTATAACAGCAAAAGATACTAAATCTGAAAAGGAATTAAAAAAAAATTGGTTGTGATGATCGTAGTTTCACAAAACCTCCTGAAACCTCATCCATAGTTAAGAAACACTGTAACCCCTTTCATTAAACACCTGAGCAAATTTAGCAATACCAAGAATACTCAAGTCGAGAATGCTAAAGGAAACAGAGCCAAACAGCTATTACACAAGACCTCAAACACAGAATCCTATCACCCTGGCTGGTGTGTAAATAATCAGAATTAAATCCATTTCAGTTTCAGGCTGTATTGCTACAAAATGTGGAAAAGTTCAAGAGGGTAAATACTTATGCAAGCCATTGTATTTTCATACAAAGTTTAGAAAGCTTTCGGTCCTTACTGAACTTTTCACTTCTTAGTTACAAGGAATAAGCCTTTCCTTACAAGGTTCTCTCTCTCTCTCTTCCTCCCAATAGTCTGTGGATCTCGACACAGCTTTGTGATCCCCACAACACCCGAATCAGATAACATATAATTTTCATAGCACTATATTCAAAGAGTGTCTCATAATATCAAGGGTATTTATAGACAGATCTCAGTTTCCCTGAATTGACTCCAACAGGCAAGATCTAGAAATGTAATATCACCAAGAACAAGTTCCCCCTCTTCAAATAATCATTATGATCAGCAGGATATGAAAATCTCTTTGGAGATGATCATTCTCACTCTGATAACTCTGATACACACAGCACCTGGACAGCAGGATTATTAGAATTTGTCTTTCGAGTGTTGCATCTTAATCAAGAATCTTTTGATCAGATGAGGTTGTCTCTCTCACACAGAGAGCGTGCTCTTGACTCCGGAATGTAGCTCCTGTCTCCAATCAGTTCATCTTCAATTTGCATGATTGCCCCTGATTGGCCAAGGCTCAGATTATTCCTACTTCCTGTATTATGAACTAGATGGACTCCTGTCATGCCTATTATACTGCATACTGATATGCCATATCACTAAAGCAGCTCATCCTCCTTTAACATCTAAAACAGGATATAAAACTGTTGGAAAAGAAGTATGATTTATAGGTAATGCTTTCTAATACATATTCTACATTCTAGTGCATGTGAGCTCCAATAACAAGCTCTAAATATTGTTAAAGCTATATCGCTAATAATGATGTGTGATTATAAAGCAGGTATAGTGTTTATTGTAAAAATTACAAACACTAATTTCACATAAAAAAAAAAAATGTTGAAATGTTAAGATCATTCATTGTCTACCGCTTATCCGATCTACACTCGGGTCACGGGGAGCCTGTGCCTATCTCAAGCGTCACTGGGCATCAAGGCAGGATACACCCTGGACGGAGTGCCAACCCATCGCAGGGCACACACACTCTCATTCACTCACGCAATCACACACTACGGACAATTTAGAGATGCCAATCAACCTACAATGCATGTCTTTGGACTGGGGGAGGAAACCGGAGTACCCAGAGGAAACCCCCGAGGCACGGAGAGAACATGCAAACTCCACACACACGGCGGAGGCAGGAATCAAACCCCCAACCCTGGAGGTGTGAGGCAAACGTGCTAACCACTAAGCCAGAATTGTTAAGATAAAACTAAAAAAATGGGTGCATGTAGAAATGACCCGGAAACACATGTAGCATTGTTTTATTTTTGTAATTAACATGGAATTAAAAGTAATACTTGAGTTAATACCTAATTATAAATTAATGATGAGTTAAGCTTAACTACGATGTGAGTCTAATGAAAGCATGCATGGAAAATCAGCCTCTTTAACCCTCCTGTGGTCCTTCGGGTCAAATTTGACCCATTTTTCAATGTGTTTACATCAGAAATATGGATATATTTCATCTAATTACGATAAATGATAAAATAAACTGTACATTTTGTGGTAATATCTTTAAACGAAGGTAATTAAAGTGAGTAACACAGAACTGGGTGATAATTTTATATTTCATGCTTGGTGGCTAGCACGTTTGCCTCACACCTCCAGGGTTGGGGGTTCGATTCCCACCTCTGCCGTGTGTGTGAAATTTGCATGTTCTCCCCGTGCCTCGGGAGTTTCCTCCGGGTACTCCGGTTTCCTCCCCTGGTCCAAAGACATGCATTGTAGGCTGATTGGCATTTCTAAATTGTCCGTAGTGTGTGATTGCGTGAGTGAATGAGAGTGTGTGTGTGCCCTGCGATGGGTTGGCACTCCGTCCAGGGTGTATCCTGCCTTGATGCCCAATGACGCCTGAGATAGGCACAGGCTCCCCGTGACCCGAGAATAGATCGGATAAGCGGTAGACAATGAATCAATGAATATTACAACCAGTGTTCATGCAATTCTGAACCATTAGATACCCAAGGAATGGAGTTTAATGCTTCTAATTAGTCTCGAAGCACGCTGATGTGTGTGTCTCTTTCACAAGCCTGTTTTAGGAATAACAGCATTGTGTTGCAGCTACAAAGGATGCATTTATCTGCCGATGAAAAGAATGCTACTGAACTGCTGAATCAATATTAATGAGCAGGAAAGACCAGACAGGAAGTGAATACTGTCAACATCTACATGTTTAAGCACAATTTTAAGCTCATTATCTGTTAGTTATTGTGCTTGGTTGTTGTTGCATGAGGTGTGGAGAGTTTTTAAACACAATAAAGGAGAAAATGTGAAAAATATGCAGTTCACTGTTTAGCTTAACAGGTAAGCAAGGAGTCATACCTAAAGCACTTACAGTATTGTACAGTATCGTTGTGCAGTATCGAAATTTCCTTGTTTTCCAAAGAAAGACTCATCTTAATCCATTTTAAAAGCATTAAGGTAATCTGGTGATTTTTAAAGATCAGCAACCATCAGTCCTCTGGTACAATCTCATGTTGTTGTTTTTTTATGCTAATCTAAGGGAACCATTTTATAAGGCTAATTGATTGACACAGCTGAAAACTGATGTACTGATTAAAGGAGCAATAAAAGTGGCCTTTTTTTGGTTAGTTTAATATCTGGAGCATCAGGGGTTGTGGGTTTGTTTACAGGGTCAGAATGACCAGATAAAAAAACTTTCTTGCTTTTCATGGGAAGAACACATCTCACCATGCTGTGAACTAATCCCTTCATAGAACAGTGCAAACTACTCCTAACCATAACAGAAAAAGGAGTGTGAGGGAGAAAGGACCTGTAACTGGAAAACAAGAAAATTACCAACTGATCCCAAACTTTTGAACGGTAGTGTGCACATGTTTCCTTATGGTATTTTTGATTGAGGGTTCTGCTGCATTATGGGATATCACAGTGTCCATCAGTTCCATACTGCAGAATCTCGGCAGTGTAACGCCACGCCAGCAGAGGGAGCCCTCTCCCGAGTACTGACTGTTTGGTGGGCATTTAAGCATGGCTATGCTCTCAGACAATCGCGAAGTATTGCCAGTTCACCTGCCTTACCGAGCATTTCCATTGCCATTGTTTTGCTATCTTGTGTATGACCATTGCCTGTTTGCTGTTTCTGCCTTTTAGATTGCCCATTGTCCTGTTGCTTGGATTGGACTGCCTTATTGTGTTTCTACCTCTGCCTGCCTGTCGATTTGGATTTGTTTGCTGTGGATTTCATTAAACAACTGCATATGGATTCTAACGCCGCCTCAGCGTCCTTACATAATACTTCGCCTCCGATGAATCCAACAGAAGTTTCCAATCTACAGGCCGCGTTCGCTTATCAAAGCGACGTTCTCAAAGAATACCGAGACCAACTGACCAAAGCACAAGCGGCTAACGACTATCTCACTCAGCATTTACGATCGCTACCACCGCCTATGCCCAGGAAGGTAAGCTTTGCGTTACCTGATAAATTTAATGGTTCAGTAGAGCAATGTAAAGGTTTTCTCCGTCAAGTAGAAATCTTTTTCATGCATCAAGGAAATGATTTTGAGTCTGAGGAGAAGAAGTGTGCGTTTCTCATGTCATTGCTGTCATTGGTAAAGCAATCGAGTGGGCTGCGGCAGTTTGGGAAACTGATCGCTTGTTCCAAACATCCTACACATATTTCGTGAAACAACTCAGAGATGTGTTTGAATATCCAGCAGGGGGCAAGGATGTTTCCACTCGTCTAATGCAGCTATCTCAAGGCCGCAGATTAGCCGCTGATTACGCCATCGGGTTCAGAACGCTCGCTGCACAGAGTGGTTGGAATGATGTTTCACTCAAGGCCGTGTTTCAACGCAGTCTGAATATATAGCTACAGGCAGAGCTTGCATGTAAGGGTGAGGATCACTCTTTCTCCGAATATGTAACAGTAGCTATCAAAATCGACAATCTCATGCGTAGTAACCGTGCTCGAATCAAGTCAACATATATGAGAAACATACCTACCCAGCCGTTAACACCGATTTCCAACCCAATCCAATGATCATGCTAATCCGGAACCCATGCAGCTAGGAGTCACGAGACTATCTACTGAAGAGAGATCACAACGGTTAATTCATAACCTGTGCTTCTACTGTGGAGAGGCAAGCCACCGCAATTCAGTATGCCCACTCAAAGCCCGGAGGAGCATCAATGATAACAGCCGGGTGAGTGTTGACAATCTTTTACTTCTAAACACCAAATCGCTCACTACTACAGTCAAGATTACTACTGAAAATGACTCTTTTGAATTCACAGTGCTGATTGACTCTGGTTCTGCATTGAATTTAATTCACCAAGATCTCATAACGACATTCAGCATCCCCATCCAACCTTGCAATCCTCCACTTAAGGTTAACGCTGTTAACAACAAGCCTATTGGAGACGGCATCATCCAACAAACTCTGCCCATGCAACTTCAAGTGGGACTATTTCATCAGGAAACCATCACATTCTATGTAATTGACTCTCCACGCCATGAAATCATCCTAGGGTACCCCTGGATGTCTATTCACGACCCAGTCATCTCTTGGCATCATGGTGAGATCACACATTGGTCACAATTCTGTTTTTCCCACTGCCTGGACAACACAATTATCAAGTCATGTCTAACCACCAGTGTAGAGAGTCCTGAGTGTAAACCAGTCACCATCCCATCATGCTACCAAGAACTACAGGAGGTCTTCAGTAAGATCAAAGCTACCCAGCTACCACCTCATCGTCCCTGGGATTGTGCCATCGACCTCTTGCCCAATGCCATGCCTACCAAGAGTAAGATATATCCTCTTTCACATCCTGAGACCCAAGCCATGGAGGACTACATCGAGGAAGCCCTCAGTTCCGGTTTCATTCGTCCATCCACTTCTCCAGCAGCTGCAGGCTTCTTTTTCATGGAAAAGAAGGATGGAGGACTTCGTCCGTGCATCGATTACAGAGCTTTGAATAATGTCACAGTGAAATTTCTATACCCACTACCATTAGTACTTGCAGCACTTGAACAGCTCAGAGAAGCCAAAATCTACACTAAGTTAGATCTCAGGAGTGCCTACAACCTCATTAGAATTAAAGAAGGTGATGAGTGGAAAACTGCCTTTCTGACCACTAGGGGGCACTATGAATACAGGGTTATGCCGTATGGGCTAGCCAATGCACCTGCAGTCTTTCAGTCATTCATCAACAAGATCTTCAGAGACATCTTGAACAAGTATGTAGTTGCTTACATTGATGACATTTTAATTTACTCCAAGTCAGAAGAGGAGCACCAGGGTCATGTCAGAACTGTACTCACCAGACTATTATAAAATCAACTTTATGTGAAAGCAGAAAAATGTGAATTCCATGTCCAGCGAACTTCATTCCTGGGATACAATGTCAGCTATCAAGGTGTGGAGATGGATAATTCCAAGATCACAGCGGTTACCGAATGGCCACGACCCACCAGAGTTAAAGAACTTCAGCATTTCCTGGGATTTGCTAATTTCTACCGATGCTTCATCCACAACTACAGCACAACAGCAGCGCCACTAACATCCTTACTGAAAGGTAAACCTTCAAGATTAAAATGGACTGAAAATGCCACTCAAGCATTCACTAACCTTAAGAACAGCTTCACGACTGCACCCATCCTTAAACATCCAGATCCCAACCTACCATTCGTTGTAGAAGTTGATGCTTCTGATAGTGGAATAGGTGCAGTGCTCTCTCAGCACCACGGACAACCAGGCAAGCTTTTCCCCTGTGCTTACTTCTCCAGAAAACTCACGGATGCTGATCGCAACTATTATGTGGGCAACAAGGAACTTCTAGCCATGAAAGCGGCAATCGAAGAATGGAGACACTGGCTGGAGGGCTCCACTCACCCCTTCCAGGTAATCACGGATCACAAGAATCTTGAATACATCAAGAGTGCCAAGAGACTAAACCCTCGCCAAGCACGCTGGTCATTATTCTTTACTAGATTCCAGTTCACTGTAACCTACCGTCCTGGCAGCAAGAACAGCAAGGCTGATGCACTATCCAGAAGACATGATCATCCACAAACAGAATTCAAACCCGAGTCTATCCTACCACCATCCGTTATCATCGCACCGGTTACATGGGATTTGATGGAGGAGATCCAGAGAGAACAGCAGAGTGAACCAACACCACCAGGTTGTCCTCCTAAAAAACACTATGTTCCCTCAAATCTTCGAATCCGAGTCATGCAATGGGTCCACACATCACTTTGCTCAGGTCATTCAGGTATTTCAAGAACACTTCATCTCACACAAAACTCATTCTGGTGGCCGTCCATGGTGAAGGATGTAACAAACTACGTCAAGTCATGCCCAGTTTGTGCCCAGTCCAAAACACCCAAGGAACTACCGTCTGGTTTGTTACAACCCTTGCCCATACCCCAAAGACCTTGGTCACATCTCTCTATAGGCTTCGTCACTGATCTGCCCCCATCAAACGGATTTACTACGATTCTGGTAATCATTGACCGCTTCTCTAAAGCCTGCCGGTTAATTCCTCTGAAGGGTCTCCCCACGGCCATGGAAACTGCTCAATCACTGTTCCATCATGTCTTTAGAGTCTATGGTATACCTGAAGACATCGTTTCTGACAGAGGAACACAATTCACATCACAAGTATGGAAAGCTTTTTGTAAGCAGCTGGACATCAACGTTAGTTTGACTTCAGGTTACCATCCTCAATCTAACGGGCAAGTGGAGAGGCTGAACCAAGAAATTGGCAGGTATCTCAGGTCATACTGTGGTCGTGAACAGCGTCGTTGGTCTGGGTTTCTACCATGGGCAGAGTACACACAGAATTCGTTAAGGCATTCATCTACTGGTCTCACTCCATTTCAATGCGTGCTAGGATACCAACCCCCCATGTTCCTGTGGTCTAGTGAACCTTCTCTGGTACCTGCAGTCGATGACTGGATTCGTCGTAGTAAGAGGGTGTGGGACAGTACACATGTACGTCTGCAAAGGGCTGTCAGGAATCAGGAGATCCAGGCCAATAGATGACGTCGCCTACATCCTCCCTACCAACCTGGACAGAGGGTCTGGCTCTCCACACGGGACCTCAAGTTACGGCTACCCAGCAGGAAGCTGAGTCCAAGGTATGTAGGCCCATTCAAAATCTTGAGACAGATTAATGAGGTCACTTATCGGTTGGAGCTTTCTGCTAATTATCGTGTCTCTCCCTCCTTCCATGTTTCCCTCCTCAAACCGGTCCACCCAGATGCTGACCCCAACATCGAGAACCGGGAGCCACCTCCACCGCTGGACATTGACGGAACCCCGGCATATGCGGTAAAGGAGTTCTTGGACTCCAGACGGAGAGGGGGTCAGCTCCAATATTTGGTGGACTGGGAGGGATACGGACCTGAGGAGAGATCATGGGTAGCCACTCACGACATCCCGGACCCATCACTGATCGAGGACTTTCATCGAGCCAGACCCGATTGTCCAGCACCGCGACCACGGGGACGTCCTCGTAGAGCTCCAGGAGTCGCTCCTGGGGGGGGGATTCTGTAATGCCACGCCAGCAGAGGGAGCCCTCTCCCGAGTACTGACTGTTTGCCGCTCCCTTTGCTTCATTGGTTACTTCCTGTTTGGTGGACATTTAAGCATGGCTATGCTCTCAGACAATCGTGAAGTATTGCCAGTTCACCTGCCTTACCGAGCGTTTCCATTGCCATTGTTTTGCTATCTTGTGTATGAACATTGCCTCTTTGCTCTGTTTCTGCTTATTGGATTGCCCATTGTCCTGTTGCTTGGATTGGACTGCCTTATTGTGTTTCTACCTCTGCCTGCCTCACGTTTCTGTCTATTGCTTGTCGATTTGGATTTGTTTGCTGTGGATTTCATTAAACAACTGCATATGGATTCTAACGCCGCCTTAGCGTCCTTACAGGCAGATGTGGAGTTCCCAGAGGAACCTGCCAAAGCGTTGGTACAACATGCAAGCTCACAGCTCTCACCCTATTGTTTATACCATGTTTAAAATGTATATTAGGTCAATTATTCTTGATTATTTTTGCTCACCTGTAAGCCACTGCCTTCTTATATTTATATAATCATCAGTACGATGGATAAAAAACCCACAGTGCAACATAAATGTCTTGGAAATGAAATAAAAGTAAAACAACTTACAAGATTGAAATTCGCTATATTTATATGATGCAGTGCTTTAAACTATCATGCAGCATGTTCTGTCAGTGGTTTGAATGTACACAATATCATAATATTCAGAAATTTTAATCCTGCTAATCAAAGACTTTCCACATAGAGAACATACACATTGTTCACAGACTTTCAGGCAGTCCAGGAATTAAAATCGTACATTTAAGTGGTTCTACTATAACCAGGATGTTCCTACAGTGCCATAAGGACATCTTTCAGCGGATGTCAAAAGAAAGCAGATAATGTACAACTTGTACAAAAGAACATCTGCTACAGCAAAACAGGCGTAGATGAAGAAGTTTAGATAAAAGCCCAGGAGCCTATAAAACATCTTGTACTTCTGCAAGTTTATTAACTTATCATCTACAGACAGTCAGATGTTCTACCAAACTTTGCATAATTGTCAGAAAAACCTCCAGAAAAGATGAACACCTTGGCAAACATTTAGGAATTTTACATGGTCTTCTACATGCATTCGAGCATTAACACATTGCTGACAATTCCTCATTTTACATTTAAGACAAAATAAAATGTCAAATTAGTGCAACATCTTGAACCAGGAGCTGCATCCATATGAGAAACACCAGAATTCAGTACCAGACATTTAGTCACTCATGAGGTCTGTGGGCAAAGCTGAGCAAACATCTTCATACCTCAACAAAGCCAAAAACTACACAAGCTACATCACTGTCAGGCTAAATACAGCACGTCAAGCCAAGAAAACTATACGGATGAGTGCAGAGGGTTCACTTTAATAATATTATAGTAAGAATTAAACATAAAGAGGATAAAAGATGCAAAATGATTTGATTTCACAAAGAGTCTGATATGAACATGCTAATAAATTAAGTAGCTCAAATTTCGAAAAAAAAAAAAAGTCAACCCACGATACTTACATTGCCTTTGGCATGCATTCAAGAGCTACGTGATTTTTCTGCCTTTTTTTTGAGAGAGAGATTGGTGGTGTGGGTGGTCCGTTCTATTTTTAGCCCAAGCTTGGTGGCATGACTTCCTGTGAGGACCCTTGACATGGAATGGGTTGGGTCAGTTCTTTGTAAGCAGCCATACAGTTTACATACGCTTCGTATTGGTAATATTGGTCATATTTGTTTCACAACACAAATTTACTCCTTAAGAACTTGCCTCCAGAAATGATTAAATTGGTATGCCAAGGTTCTACTGTATATAGAGTCAGTCACAAATGCAAATGTATGAATGTGAAGCGGTGTACCAGCAAGTGTGTGAATGGACAAGGTCAAAATACACAGTAACCAAAAATAACAGTGTCTAAGTAGCAGACTGACTAGTAAAAGTACTGTAGTTAAATCAGCCACTGCAACAAGAATCAGGCAGACACAGATACAGCACTAACTGGGTCACAACTATATATATATATATATATATATATATATATATATATATATATATATATATATATATATATATATATATATATATATATAAATATACTGTAACAGTTTTATGTATACTGTAACAGTTTTATCTATTTAAAAAACATAAAACTAGGGTTAGGGTTAGTATCAGATGATTTTTAAAGAAAGATCTACATTATCAGCAACCATCAGTCCTCTGGTTCAATCTCATATTTTTTTTGCTAATGCGAATGAATAATTTTAGAAGGCTAATTGATGATTTTGTAATTGTGCTAGCACAGCTGTATACTGTTGTACTGATTAAAGGAGC
This sequence comes from Hemibagrus guttatus, assembly GCA_033459395.1. NCBI lineage: Eukaryota > Metazoa > Chordata > Actinopteri > Siluriformes > Bagridae > Hemibagrus > Hemibagrus guttatus. Next base: position 26,239,562 of record JAUCMX010000006.1, read on the forward strand.
AATACAAGTGGCCTTCTTTAGGTTAGTTTAGTATCTGGAGCATCATTAGTTGTGGGTTTATTTACAGGCTCAAAATGACAATAGAGAAAGAACTTTCTTGCTTTTCATGGGAAGAACTTGTCACCATGCTGTGAACTAATAGAGCAATGCAAAAGTACTCCGAGTACTAAAGTAATCTGGATACTCCGGTTTCCTCCCCTGGTCTAAAGACATGCATTGTAGGTTGACTGGCATCTCTAAATTGTCTGTAGTGTGTGATTGCGTGAATGAATGATAGTGTGTGTGTGCCCTGTGATGGGTTGGCACTCCATTCAGGGTGTATCCTGCCTTGATGCCCAATGACGCCTGAGATAGGCACAGGCTCCCCGTGACCCGGGAATAGATCGGATAAGCGGTAGACAATGAATGAATGAATGAATGAATGAATGAATTTAATAACAGTCATGTAAAAAACATTTCATTGCATTTCACCCTGTTTATGATTGTGTATTTCATTCATTGTCACGGGGAGCCTGTGCCTATCTCAGGCGTCATTGGGCATCAAGGCAGGATACACCCTGGACGGAGTGCCAACCCATCGCAGGGCACACACACACTCTTATTCACTCACGCAATCACACACTACGGACAATTTAGAGATGCCAATCAACCTACCATGCATGTCTTTGGACTGGGGGAGGAAACCGGAGCACCCGGAGGAAACCCCCGAGGCACGGGGAGAACATGCAAACTCCACACACACGGCGGAGGCAGGATTCAAACCCCCAACCCTGGAGGTGTGAGGCAAATGTGCTAACCACTAAGCCACCATGCCCCCCTGAGTGTGTATTTGACAAATAAATTTCTTTCAGTTGAATTCAGAGACAAAAAGAATAGATAAAAAACACAATATATGTACTCTGTAGTTCAGTGTTTTCTGCCTGATATCTCTAGCTGTATTGTAAAAAAGATTAATTCTTTTCAGTGAAAATAAAATACTGTTATATGAGTTAATATTGAATATATTTTGTATGTTTTGTACAAATATCTTGTTGGTTAGAATGTGGGTGTTAATAAGCAGAAAGATGCCTAGTTTGCATTTTTATTTTTATTTTTTAATTTAATTTTTAATTTTTTTTTTCAAATGTATTTAATTTCATTTTATTTCATTTTATTTCATTTTATATTGAGCTACACCACACGGCTTGCACAGGCCTCACCTGTGCATCAGAGCATCACAAAGGCTTCTTTTTTTTACCTTTATTTTTTTTTCAGTTTCCTTCCTCTCATTATTGAATATTGTCATTGCTGAACCATGTGGCAGACCTCTGTAGCAATATTTTATTCTTGTTTTCTCCAACGCAACAGAGTAAGATCTGTTAACTAAACTAAACGATTTGAATAGATAAAACCGGTAGAGTTTTACAAAGACCTCTGGGTGAAAGAAATTCAGCAGAGCATATTATTTCATTGTATTGTTCAGTGGATAGCACGCTTCTTACACCAGCCAGAACGTCTCTTTGTTCACAGACACTGGAGTGGATTACAGTCATAAAATACAACATGGTTATGATTCCTTTGTGAAGATTACAACATATAGCTGTTGTCGAGACCTATTCACAGAGGTGTTCAATTCTGTGGTAATTTTCAAGGCTGCAATTTGAGGTTTTTATCTTGTTTAGTGCCTATCTATCCCTGTTAGTGTCCTCTGGTGATCCAGCGAGTCTGAGTTTTTATATGACGGGATGATTTTCCATCCAAACTGTTTCCTTAGACACAGGAAATAGCTGAATTCTGGTACTAATTGGCATTCAAGTCCAACATGACTCACCTTGATGAATTCTTTCTCATTGTGTTTGTGATTTCCGGATGTCTCTTCACATATTAATCGAGTTACACAGAGAAGAATTACGAATGCAGGCAAAAAGGGATGAATATTAAATTCAAAAACAGACAACAGGCATTATAAATTCCACTCTGGAATAAAGGCGCAGACATGCAGACAAAACAAAACCAACTTCCTCCCCAACATTCACCTCCTGAGAGATGACATTCGGCCCTCATCCGCCTGCTGTTTGAACCGTATGCCACAGGTAGGTTGTGTATCATATGTGGGGGGTGACAGCAAGTGTTCAAATGCAAATGGCAGACATTTGTGAATATCAATAACATCTGGCTGACTTCCTGAGCAGAGGGAAAGCACGTCTGGAGGCCATGCCAATCACCAGCAGGCCCTGAATGAATAAAGATATCTCTCACATGGGCACTGCCTCTCCTCATTTCCATTCTCTCAGCCTCTCCAAAACTAATTGAGACAGTGCTTAACCCTCTCCCTTAAGCATGAAAACCAAGGTCTGTGTGGGCGTATGTGTTTCTGTCTGCTTGTGTGCACTTGAGAACGGGAAAGATAAAGTACGAGACGGAGGGAACGAGCAGGATGCATTTGAACACACTATGCACCACCCACACAAGTTTAGCAGCTTTGTTTTGGAAATGTGCGTTGATGTGGTTGTCGGAATATTAAAATAGGTTTGTCTGGTGAATTTCATGTAAATGTCAAGCACTGAAAGGCTGCTGATTTCAATCATTTGCCAAAGGTGTGTGTGTGGACCGTTGTTACGAGTGTCCACATGCTCAATGCCGGTGTAATTGTAGGATTAACTCAGCCTGTTGTCAGGAAGATAGACGCGACTCACTTTGTCTCTCGAGTCAATGTTAATAGGGGTCAATTGGCTGAAAGTAAGAATGAAAAAAAGTAATTATTCAATTACTTGTCATAATAAAGGGACAGTCCTTAACTGATTATGTTAACACCGATGACACATTTCCATTCTCATGAAAGTTAACATAATTCATGGTGGCATGAAGCCAGCCAGATCACAAAACCTCTCTGTTTTCTAGCTTCACTGACTATTTTATGCAATTTTAAATTTCTCATCTTTGTATTAATTAACACGTTTCTTAATTCATAATTTAGATAATGACTTTTGAAATTAAAATGCATCACACGTATTGTATGAAAAGTCACCATGCAGCAAAAAGATTTTAGATTTTAAGCATTTTCCTAGAAATTTCCTTGTTTTCCTGTCCAGGTCCTTCTTCACATTCCTTTTTCTGTTCTGGTTAGAACCAGTTTGTGTTGTTCTATTAGTTCACAACATGGTGAAAAGTTCTTCCCATGAAAAGCAAGAAAGGTCTTTCTATCATTTTGAGCCTGTAAACAAACCCACAACTAATGATACTCCAGATACTAAACTAACCTAAAGAAAGGGGCCCCTTTTATTGCTCCTTTAATCATTACAACAGTTTTCATCTGTGCTAGCACAATTACAAAATAATCAATTAGCTTTATAAGATTATTCACTCAGATTAGCAAAAAAAACCCATTAGATTGAACCAGAGGATTGATGGTTGCTGATAATGTAGATCTTTCTTTAAAAATCATCTGATTAGTTTTATGTTTTTAAAATGGATTCATTAAAAAAAGGAAATTTCCAAACAATCCCAAACTTCTAAACATGTAGGAGTATAGCTCCCTGGTCCTCCAGAGCTACAAGTCCCTGGTACAGTCTGGAGATTGCGTTTCACAAACGTGCCTCTGTGACAATCTTCTTTGGACCACTCTACTACCCAGACATGCTTTTTTCCCAGTTTCTTCTGAGCCATGATGCAATGTTTATCTCTTCTATGTTCACTCTGGTTTCTCCAGGTTCAGTGTGTGGTTGTCATTTTGAGAATAATTTGCTGGAAGTTTCCCATTCGGTAATTAATTGAGAAAAATGAATCAATATACTGATTTCCATCGCATTGTGATCTTTGTTGTTATCTCAGCTGGTGCAAACCCTTCATTCAATTCAATTCAGTTCAATTTATTTGTATAGTGCTTTTAACAATGGACATATCAAAGCAGCTTTATATAAGTAAAGCACAGAAACAGAAAAGTTTAAAGTTAAGTTATTATTTATTCCGAACATTTATCCCTAAATGGGCTTAGGTGGCGTGAACGCGCAACTCATCACCAGTGTATAGACATTCTATTGTATTCCTGTATTCTGTAGTAAAGACCATTTAAGACAAGAAAATCTGAGAGTCACACAGCAAAAAGACATTTCCACCACAGAACTTTTTTTTCTTCTACAGACTGATCCCAGGGGATCGGGATCAGCAGTTTCAGAAAAACTCAACCCACCCCAGCTGGTACCAATGCCTAGATTAAAGTCACAGAGTTCACACTTTTTCAGACGTTTTGTGATGTGAACATTAACTGAAGCTCTTGATTTCTATCTTTTGCTACATGATTGGCTGATCAGCTGTACAAGATTACTGTCGTTCTTTAAAAAATTGGAGAAAACACTGCATTTCTTTCTTTTCCCCATAACAATAGCTTCTTTTGTGATTTGCTTTAATACATTTGTAGAATATAAACCATCTATGTTGCCATCATTAATATTTTAAAGTAAAGTGTATGAAGATTGGAGGCTAACATCTGGAAAGTTTTAGCACAGACTAGCAACCTAAACACAATCCTTCTTATGATATTTACTACATTAAGTGTTATAGCTGTTCCAGGCTGTTATAAGCAGGTAATATAATTTATTACTTTGAAACTGGACATCGTCTGTTAGCAGCTGAGCGGCTTTGCGGTTTGAGGTGAGGAAGTGACTCGTGCCAAAAGTCAAGCATGTCAGGCTAAAGGTCATGTCCAAAACTTTCAGATTGCCATATTTCACTTGTGTGACATTTGAATTATGAGTCTTCTGGTCTCTATGATTTGATCTATGAGAAAATAGATTGGACAAAATGCCTGTCAACATGGAGAACTAAACATCTGTTCTATGACAGAGCCCATGAGCACACATAAGTCTCCATTTTTAACTTTGCCAGACATAAATGCTAATAAGTAAAGCCCTAAGCTATAATATTTAATGGAATGATCAAACATTTTTTAATACACCATGGTGAATGAAAGATTAGAATTAAGTCATCCATCTTAATGATTAGTTATTTGCAGAATTTAGACAGTGCTTGGCCCCGAGATGTACGGCTTGTACCTGTGAATTATTATAAATAACAAACTGCATAAAAACAAGGAATAAAAATGCACATGGAAATATTTCTACCTAACTTTCTTCATGAAAACAGTCTGCCTTAATGGATGCAAATTAGATATTGCATAAAAATAGTAGAAGAAAGTAACTTTCTCAACTGTAGATGCTCAAAATTTAATTGCTTAGTTTATCTTTTCTTTTAGCCTGATCTTACCTCCGTCTTGTAATTTATATTCTTTCCCTAGACAGCACATGTTATCTGTTCCTCTCTATAAATAAGGATGCTTTGATGCATCCTCAAGCACAAGCAGTGGCTACAGCTGTTATACGACCACAAATGTCTGACACCAAACATCTGGAAGATTCTCCTGAAGCTCTAGGTTTCAAGGGCAGTTTCACCAGCATGACTAAAAAGCAAGATGCACTTCCACATCACTTTACTGAACCATTGACAAAAAACAAAAATGTATCTTCAGAAATAAAAGCAGAACAGAAAAGGATAGGTGACCATTTGGTGACCACCTCCTGTCTAACTTTTCTGAGAGTGTCTTTTTGGCTCTTTCTTTTCTCAATGATGTTATTCAGAATCAATTACATCAGCACATGCCCAGTATGTTTAGAGTGAAACATGGCCAAACTTCTGTCTGATTCTTTAACTGGAATAACATGCCTGTTGGACTCCAGTGATAACGCTGGCGAGGGAGGGAAAAACGGATAGGGTGGGAAGACAGACAGAATAAGGGCAGGCATATAACATTTGAGGTAGATAAGAGTGGATAAATAAGGAAAGAATCCCACAGAATTTTCCATTTCTTCATTTCAAAGCAAATCAAGGAATTGGTTCTTTAAACACACGAAGCTTCGATAATGATTCACTTTAACTTAAGTAAATTAGAGTTGTCTGGCATGGCCTGGCATTTTCTTCAGATAAAAACACAACAGCATGCACAACAGCATGTGACTAATTAGTTAATACCCTGCTAGTATAAATGGCACCCTTGTTAGGTTCTGTAGGACTTCAAGAACATCTGGACTGGGTACAAATTCACAGAGTGTCATCTGCACAAATACTAGAAAAAAACTGAAGCTTCTAAGAGCACTTGGATGTCAAGTACAACAAACCCTCAGCACAAGTCGCTCTATGTCTCTGTGCATGTGTACAGTATTTCTACTGTAGAGTGCTATTTCTTGTATGGCAACAGCATCAGAACTGAATTTTTCAATGTTATTGTGTGAGGTTCTGACATAAAAATGTCATAGGAATACAATTCAGATGAAAAGCTCTCTCACACCCTTGCTAGCTGTCCAAGGCTAGTCGCTAATGTGAATATATTGGAACCTCAGCATAGGAATTTAATTTGTTCTGGAGGCAAGCTCTTAAGGTGAAAATTTGTATTGCGAAACAAATTTTCCCATAAGAAATAATGTAAATGCAGTTAAACCATGCCAGCCACGCAAAACTATGATCAATATTACCAATACGCTTACAAAGAACTGACCTAAGCCAAGCATTCCATGTCAAGGGTCCTCACAGGAAGTCATGCCACCAAGCTTGGGCTAAAAATAGAACAGATCACCCACGCCACCGAAAAATCACCTAGCTTTTGAACACATGCCAAAGGTAAGGTTGGTATCATGTGTTGACTCTTTTGAAGACAGCTTTCGCTGACTGAAAAAAATTGGTAAAATTTGTAAACTCACTTTGGTTGGCTTCACTTGGCTTTCCACTGATGCAAACAAGTTTTAAACGGCTTCCGGATGTACGTGCAACTTAGCCTTTCTTAAGGCAAAAATTCAAAAGGAAGGGCATTCGTATGCCGAGGTTTCATTGTAGATCTGCATCAGTCAGTGCCATGAGTCATGCGTCATGTTCAACTGCTGCTGAGAAACTGTACCATCAGACCCATTTATGCTTTACAAACGTCTCATTCCAGATTTAATTCTCCTTGCTGTTATAATAACTTCCAATCTTCTAGAAAGCCTTTCCACTAGATTTTGGAGCGTATTTCTCATCAGTGAGATCAGACTCTGATGTTGGCTGAGAAGGTCTGAGGTGCAGTCAGTGTATGATGTATTTATTGCTGATCATTCGTCATTGTTTTGATGGTTCTTAGCATATGCACATATCCGATGGTATCAGTTAGTTCTCAATACAATTTTTCTAAAAAATTTAACTTCCATGTCAGCTGTGGCATCAAATCATCTTCTGATTCTGTATTTTGGTCAAAGATATATGATTAATACTAAAATGTCTATTAAGGATTCATTTAAAGAAGTGAAGCGAAGAGCGTTTACATATCATATAGACAGTTATAGTACAGGGAAATTTATCTTTATCTTTTCCACCTACATATCCTGGCTTGTTTGGATGTTGGGCTCACAGAGCAGTGTTCCAGTTCATCCCAATGGTGTTTAGTGGGATTGAGTCAGGATTCCATGCAGGACACCTGAGTTCTTCAACACCAACCTGGAGCTTGCCTTATGGACAGGAGCATTGCCATGTTAGAACAAGTTCAGACCTCTTAGTTCTCAGTGAAGGGAAATCGTAATGTTACAGCATACACAAGGCTGTATAGTATATGTGAACTCCTGGGTTTGACATGATATGTGGATCTTCCTTAAACTCCAGCCACAAAGCTGGAAGGACATGGATTGTCAAGAATGGTTGGGATTTTCAACAAGTATAGATTGGTGTGATGGTAAGATGGTAAGATTGGTGTTATGGTTGGGAGTTCAAATCTCAACACCACCAAAATGCCCCTGCTGGGCCCTTAAGCATGGCTTTTAACCCTCATCAATAGTGCCATAAAAATTATGGAAAGGCAAGGTGTCTGCCCAATGCCGTAAACATTTACATAATCGTAGTCATATAGTGTACGTTTAATAATTTTTAAACAGCATGTTATATTTCCGGTTGCATTTATACCAGCAATGATCCTTGCTCCTGTTTCATTCAGCATATCAGTGCTGATTCATTCCTTTTTTTTTTCTTTTTTTTTTACATCTGTGTATTGTGCAAATTGTTTTACATGCATGTCAAATGTGCTCCACTTTTCTTCTGAATCCTCTCAGCCGAGACAGACATTTAAGCTTCTCTTGCTCAGTGTTTGAGTCAGTGATTACTTTCAGTCCAAATCACAATTCACAACCTATATAACAATGAATTGGTGAATGACTCTGAATGAACACTGAAACAATTCATTCTAACTGTGTTGTGCTTGTGGCATGTCGTTCGATTCAAGAGGGCTAAATTGGTTCTCACAGAGGCTCTCTTTTCTTGTCAGATGTACTTCCACTGGTTCATTTCAGTGGAGCTTATTTTCATGTCCCCATTGCTTTCTAAAGTTTGTCTTCTAAGAGCCAACATTCCAATTTAAAGTTTTACACTTCAACCTCGGATACAAGCAGCCCCGTCTCCCCTGATGCCCAGTGCCATCATTATGCTGTTGTACCTGGACTACCAAGGCCTTTTGGCACATGTCCACCCTTCTCACTCACATTACAACACTAAAACCTCCCTAAAACCAAAGGTCTCACAATTCATCAGTCTAGAGTCTTGATTGAGTGAGGATGTTAGCCACCCTATATGACCGACACTACGATGCTGCCAATCAGATTCATATACGCCAGCATGAGGTTAAGGATGCTAGATCAGTCATTTCTGTAGTCTTGCTGGAGCTACAACATTTTAAGAAATGACTATGAACTATGAACACTGGATAATTCAAATCCAATGCTGTCTCTTTTAGATTCATGGAAAAGGTTGCTGTGTGATGTGATATTTATTGCTGATAATTCATAAATATGTTGATAAGTCTTATCATATGTACACATCCGATGGTATCAGTTGGTTTTCAATAAATTTTTTTCTTAATTTAACTTCCAGGTCAGTAGCATCATTTTTTTGGTCTAAGATATACACTACCATTCAAAAGTTTGGGATCATTTTTGAAATGTCCTTGTTTTCCAAAGAAAACATCTGAATCCATTTCAAAAACATAAAACTAATCAAATGATTTTTAAAGAAAGATCATTATCAGAAACTATCAGTCCTCTGGTTCAATCTCATTTTTTTATACTAATCCAATTGAATCATTTTATAAGGCTAATTGATTATTAGAGTCTTTACTCTAGAGTATTAAGTTTTTTGTAGTTGTGCTAGCACAGCTGAAAACAGTTGTACCGATTAAAGGAGCAATAAAAGTGGTCTTCGTTAATCTAGTTGAGTATCTGGAGCATCAAGAGTTGTGGCTTTGTTTGCAAGCTCAAAACGACCAGATAGAAAGAACGTTCTTGCTTTTCATAAGAAGAATTTCTCTGCATGCTGTGAACTAATCCCTTCATAGAACAGCACAAACTGATTCTAACCAGAACAGGAAAAGGAGTGTGAGGGAAAACTAGAAAATTTCCAACTGAACCCATACTTTTGAATGTTAAACAAAGTCTCTTAATACTAGAATGTGCACTTAAGGCTTCATTTAAAGAAGTAAAGAGAGAGGATTATTTACTTATCATAAAGACAACAGAGTGAAATTGATCTTTTCTACCTACATATCCCAGCTCGTTTGGACATTTGGGTCACCAAGCAGGGTTATCGACCCAACTGGAGCAGCTTAGTGGCTTGAAACCCCTGATCTAACATATATACCCCTATCATTAATTACTACATGTAGCATAATGCATGTCATATTCTATTAGATATTTTTATTTCATCTTATTATTTCTATTCATTCCATTATGAGCTTAGTTTCTTAAATGGAGTTTATTTGTATGCACAGTCTAAGGAGAAGTAGCCCAGGTTTTCGTTTCAGTGCACAGTATATATAATTGTGTATGTGACAAACAAAAATCTTAAATCTTAAATTAGCTTAAAATAAAAACTATATATATTAAACTTTTTAAATGAAAGCATTTAGTGTGTGTTTTCATTGTGCTATATTTTTTTACATTTCCCTAGAGCTCATCACTTTTCTTTTACATAAACCACACTGGTGTGTCTTCCCTTTTTCCCCAGTTTAACTACTGTGTACGGTATATTGTATGTGTATTGGTGTATTGTACAATAGCCTCCTTTAAAATGTTAAGGTTTTACTGGTTGTGCTGGTAAACATTGTGTTTAGTTGAGGATAAAATGTATGTGTGAGCATTTCTGTCACTTCCTGCTACTTGTGTCTGACAAGTTAGTGCTTGGATTAGATTCTGCTTCACTCGTAATTCATTTGCGATGAAAGTGCTTGTCAGATGGATAAACATAAATCTAAAACCCATCTAGTCATAACACTGTGGTAATTTCATTCCGGCCTTATTGCTGACTTGTACAGAGAAACATGCAATGGTTTCCACTTTTATTACATTCAGCAGTGCTTCATGCTGAACTTTGTCAGAAACCGTTTTTCTCTGTCACCTTTGTGTTAAAATGAGCCAGCTTTAATGCTGTTAGAGTTCATATAACAAAAATAAAAAGCCAGCAGGCCTAGTTCTCTGGACTAATTGACATTTAACAAGTAGGCAGTTTTTTTTTTCCTGGAAAACAATCCCTATCATTGTTGCTTTACATATTCTCAATAGGTTTGACAAGTGTATATGCCTGAAGCGAGGCCCCTGACAACCAGTGGCATTGACATTTACGTGAAATTGACTTGAGTGTATTACAGCACAACTGAAATTTCCTTCTATCAAAATGCCTCAGAGGCATCAGATAAGGTCAGATGTTGGAAAGGAATATTTGCTGACTAAAAATTGATACATAAAGAGAGCTTTACAAAAAAACAGAAGGAAAGAAATGAAATAAAAAAGATTAGGCATGTGAATTGTTTATACCGGGAACGGTGACCTTTATTTTCCACCTTTATTCGGTTAAATATGGTACGTGTGTGTGTGTGTGTGTGTGTGTGTGTGTGTGTGTGTGTGTGTGTATGTGTGTTTGTGTGTCTGTGCCTGTGTGCATGTGTGTGTGTGTGTGAATTCTAAAGCTGCTAATTCTGTCCATTCTGACTGACTTCATTAGTCTGACTGGTTGATTTTCAATGGCTTAAGAGTAAGACTTTCCCAAAAGTAGAGAGAGAGAGAGAGAGAGAGACTGAGAGAGAGAGAGAATATGAGAGACTAAGTGAGAGAGAGAGAGAGAGAGAGAGAGAGAGAGAGAGAGAGAGATTTTCTTTCCCTCTACTTTGACTAGTTTATCATTTTAGCTACTCGAGCCAAGAGCTACATAGCCATACAGCAAACACTCTATCAATGTAATCTTACCCGTTTGAACCAAACACGAATCAAATGAAACGAATTTCAGAGGTGTGTGTCTCCATGTGAGTGTGTACACAAGTACAAAGTAACCCCAAGGTCTTAGTGAAGGAGAATATTATAGGATATATATTAACATAAACAGAGATAGAACGATTTGAGAGGAATGTGAGGGAGGCTGGATGTGTGGAATTATTAACCAGAGCTAACATGTGAAGAATGATATTTGTGTAGCAGCTCCTTAAAAAACCCCTTTCTACAGAAAGCAGTGGAAATATAAGCTGGCTGTAAGAGTTTTAATTACCTGTGAAATGCCAACACGCTGGTCCGTGGTATCGGGTTGGGATTGTTTTACTTTATTCATTAAATCAGTACAACAAATTCTGTACAACACATCACTTTGTATAACGTAATGACATTATACATACTGTACATACCATACTGTAAGAATTCACAACAGTCTTCAAGATTAGTAAGACAACCTGAGAGCACATTTTTAACTTGCTAACATTATTAAGTTAACATTATGGTTATAAATTTCAGGTTTCAACAACATATGATCTGTTTCTGGGTGTATATTTTTAAATTTTACATCATTTTGCATAATATAATTTAATAATATTTTTATATTATTATAATTTAGTTTTGTCCAACTGGGGGCACAGTGAAATTCTTTCTTCATATATATCACAACTTTGGAAGTTGGGGTCAGAGCACAGGGTTAGCCATGATACAGCGCCCCCTGGAGAAGTGCGGGTTGAGGGCCTTGCTCAGGGGCCCAACAGTGGCAGCTTGGCAGTGCTGGGGCTTGAACTCCAACCTTCCTTCTGATCAACAACCCAGAGCCTTAACCACTTCAGCTTCCACTACCCCATGTGTCCATACAATACAGGAAAGCTCATTTTGTGACTAATCCTGTTGACTGTATTATCAAACACTGTGACATAATATTAGAGAAGTTCGAGAAGGATCTCTTTCATCTTGCATTCACATTTACAAGCAACAGGTCACGGTCTTTGTGTGTAAGTGCATGATGCTGAGCTCACTGAGTCATGCGACACGGTGAAAGCCTGAGTAGAAAAAGTTTAATTGATGATCCACATGATTGGTCCAATCCTATAGTGTGTGTATGGTAACAATTACATGAATTATCATGCACTAAAATCTGAATTAACACTTAATTACATATGAACTAATGATGAGTTAAGGCATCATGAACTAATGAAGCGCTAACCTGATTTACGACCACGTTATGTACATGTTAATTTCATGTTAGTTAGTTGACATGTAGGATTAAACTTACAATATAACTGTGAACCTTATGTCATTTGTCTTTGTACACAATCATTGGATGGTGTTTGATTACTTAATTTACACTTAATTTACGTAATTTACACTGATCCTCCTTATGGAACGTAGAAAGACTTTGGGTGGCTCGGACCTGGGGCTATGCTCCTTTTACACACAAGATTCAACAATCGGAAATGATTTTATTTATTTCATTCATATTCTTTCTTATAGAGCAGGCATTATCTTATAAACATGTAATAACACACTTACGTAATGAATCATGTCAACGTAAAGGTTAAAGCTTCATTAGTTTATGATTAGTTTATGCCTTAATGCATCATTAGTTGTTCATATCAGTTCATATTTAAGTCATTTTAATTCAGATATGCATGATTTTTCATGTACTGTTATTAATAAGCGTTACTATGTGTCTTATGTCCTAAAATTTACTCTCTTTAGTTTCAAAATTTTTCATTCCTCCCTGCATTTAGTTCCCTTTCGAAAGTATTTGGAGCTCAAAAATGTTGTTTGGTTTGTTTATCATTGTAAAAGATCGATGTAAATGCTAGCAGTGGCAACATTTAACCCTGATTAAATTATACAAAAGAATTTGGAATGCAGGACCTTAAAAAAAAAAAAAAAAAAAAGATTTTTGTTTACAGAGGTTAAAAGTTTATTACAGATGTCGGACTCAATAAAACAAACAGGTTTAATTGAATAAATTTTTTATTAATAATAATAATATTTTAATATTTTAGCATCTAGACAATAAACCTGCTTCCAAACAAAGGAACAGAGGACATATGCTGTATTATAAAGTGGATATTTGCACTGAAGAAACCCTCGCATTCCATTTTGTGTATTAAATTAACTTATTTTCTCTGTTCCTCTAGCCTAAACATATCCACACACCCAATTTTCTTTCCTCTTGCACTCGATCCACATCTCGCATCGCATTTCGCCAGCTCTTATTTGATGTTGTGGATTGATTGTCAGCTGACAGGCTTCTGATGGCAGGCCAATATGAAGCGGAAGATTACAGCCGCACTCATGCATACATACAAATCAATTCATAAGACAATCAAATGCAATCAGAAAAGCCCCCGCATGCTGCCATGCCCTCGCCGGGTGGGCTAATGATACAGGCTGGGGAAATTGAAATAAGGGACTGTAATTTCAAAGAGGTGGTAGGTCAGAAGCAAGGACTCACAGAATTGATCAGAAAGCATGTATTGCCAAGCAGGTGAAATATGAAGTGATGAAAAAGCAAGAAGTAAAATGATATGAAAATGCGAAATCATGTAGGTCATAATGATTGCTTGCTTTTTTTTTAATGGTACATATCACCTTTTTTTTGGATTTACATTTCAGACTTGTTTTTAGTCTATAAAGTATCATAATGAACAGAGAGCAGCGTGAAATGTTTCTTTTTTTTTTCTTATCAAGATTGAAAAAGACTCAACAGTGAAGTTGAACCCAGTGCTCATAAAAACCTTGCTTCGTCTCGAGTCTTGTGGACGACAGACTGAAGTAAATAAGAAAAACAAATGAAAAAAGAACCTTGTTTCTTTATATTCTTGTTTCTGGTTGTGGCCCTGCTTGGGTATATGATGGCTCAGGAGTTCGATGATGCAACGGAGCAAGAGTGGTTTAGGGCATTGCGTCAGAAACGGATGGGTTTGTTTGCGGTTCACCTGCCACTATGTGTGAGCATATGTGTATTCCTGAGAGACCTAATTGGTCTGCTTCCTGAAGACTCAGCAAACTGCAACCGCACTAACAACCAGCCAGATCTGGGTCAATGTTCACCCGTTCACTTTAAAAATGAGGATGAGGTGAAGAAATTAGGAGGACCAAAAGCGGAAATGAGAAAAGACTAAATACATAAAATCCATGAGGTCCATCTAACACTTTATTTAAATCTGATTAGATCCAATCAAACGCTGGGAAGCAGTAACTGATGCCTAATATGTGAAATGATAGCAAATGTGTCAATGTTTTCACATGAAGTTATTGTTTAGTTTGTTGTTGATAAGAGCAGGGTCAAGGTGATAGTTTATAGGTTATGCTAGTAAAGCTAATTTAATAATCTGCTGTAAATAATCTGTAGCACAGATACAGCAATTATTCATTCATTCATTGTCTACCGCTTGTCCGAGCTATTCTCGGGTCACAGGGAGCCTGTGCCTATCTCAGGCGTCATTGGGCATCAAGGCAGGGTACACCCTGGATGGAGTGCCAACCCATTGCAGGGCACACACACACTCTCATTCACTCACACAATCCAACACTACGGACAATTTAGAGATGCCAATCAACTTACAATGCATGTCTTTGGACTGGCGGAGGAAACTGGAGTACCCGGAGGAAACCCCCGAGGCACAGGGAGAACATGCAAACTCCACACACGGCAGAGGCGGGAATCAAACCGCCAACCCTGGAGGTGTGAGGCAAACGTGCTAACCACTAAGCCACCGTGCCTCCCTTACAGCAATTATAGATCAGGGGGAAAAAAATCAAATGTTTTTTCTAAAGTAATTTGATGTAACTACTGTTTGTTTCGAGAAAATAAAATAGGACAACGGGGGACACGCACGTTTGGTGGCTAGCACGTTTGTCTCGCACCTCCAGGGTTGGGGGTTCGATTCCCACCTCAGCCATGTGTGTGTGGAGTTTGCATGTTCTCCCCGTGCCTTGGGGGTTTCCTCCGGGTACTCCGGTTTCTTCCCCCGGTCCAAAGACATGCCTTGTAGGTTGATTGGCATCTCTAAATTGTCTGTAGTGTGTGAATGAGAGTGTGTGTGAGTGCTCTGCGATGGGTTGGCACTCCGTCCAGGGTGTATCCTGCCTTGATGCCCAATGACGTCTGAGATAGGCACAAGCTCCCCGTGACCCAAGAATAGATCGGATAAGCGGTAGACAATGAATGAATGAATGAAAATAGGACAACCCAATAGGCTATAGATTGTGTTTAGATTTATCTAACCATTATTAGCTAAAAATTTTCACATACTGGCATTCACAAATATAAATTCAACACACAACCATTTGCAACACTTTCATCTGGTGTCACCCAGATGAGGATGGGTTTCTTCCTCATGTCGTCTCAAGGAGTTTTTACTTGCCACTGTTGTCTCCAGCTTGCTCATTAAAGATTAAAGATACTTTAAAATGTATAATTCATACATATTTCTATAAAGCTGCCTTCTGACAATTGTTAAAAGCTCTATTCAAAGAAAATTTGTAAGACTTTAAAGTTAATGAACAAATAGAAATCTGACATAGAAATGGATTCGTTAGGCTCTCGGACACATCTGGTTAAAGAAACTGTTGCACATATTGAACCAGAGCATCCCAAATATGTTCAGTGTCAAAACTAGGGAAATCTAGGACTGAGAAAGACTTCATGTCTGCAGAAATGTGAGCTGATGGCGATGTCTAAATGTTGTGGACCTTGAAGTGGACAGTGGACCTTAAAGATATCATCATGGTACCTCTGTGCATTTAAACTGCCACGAATTGGGAAATCTGGGTCTGTTTTACATCATCATCTACCCAGTACATCAAATATACAGACATTCTGTAGGAGCATAGTCCAGCTCTTGCCCACTCATCAGTTGCTAAACAAAACCAAAAGAAAAATACAGTGGAACCTCGGCATACGAATGCCCTCCCTTGCGAATTTTCGCCTTAAGAATTGAAACCTGTTTGCGTCAGTGGAAAACCAACGAAGCCAACAGAAGCGAGTTTACGAATTTTACCAATTTTTTTGCAGTCAGAGAAAGCTGTTTCTAAAGAGTCAACCCACGTTACAACGTTGCTTTCAGCATGCGTTCAAAAGCTAGGTGATTTTTCGGGCGTTTTTTTGTTGACAGATTGGTGGTGTGGGTGGTCTGTTCTATTTTTAGCCCAAGCTCGGTGGCACGACATCCTGTGAGGACCCTTGACATGAAATGCTTGGCTTGGGTCAGTTCTTTATAAGCAGTCCTACAGTTTACATACGCTTCGTATTGATAATATTGGTAATATTTTTGGGCGGCTGGAATGGATTGTCTGTATTCGCATTATTTCTTATTGGAAAATTCATTCCACAATACAAATTTCCACCTTAAGAACTCACCTCCAGAACAAATTTAATTCCTATGCCAAGGTTCTTGTTACGGGTGGCAGGTCCCAGGTTGGACCACTAGGGGGGGTTGCTAACGGGGATTGGTTTTGTTTATGTTTTGTATGCCATGTGTTTGTGTTAGCCCCGCCTTGTTCCTAATGTGTCTTAATTAATGTTCACCTGTTCCTAATGTGTCCCGTAATTATGTTAGATATATATAGTGGCCTTTTGCCAGGGTTCAGGGCTAGTCCTCATCATTATGTAGCGTCAATCTGTAGTGTCTACGTGTGGTGTTGGTCTCGTGTTCCGGTTTGTATGTTTTTTGAGTTTAATAAATCCCCGTCTTTGTCTATCCTTGCACTGGGTCTGTTTTCCTTATGTTTTGGATCCTGGAAGTGTGACAGTTCTACTGTAAACCCCTCAATAGTGAGATTGACAGAATTGATCTTCCATAAGATGATTTCTGAATTCTGACTGTGCGAAACATCTACGACTGAGCAAACCGACTGTTTTATCAGCTATGTGTGTGTCTGGTTTCACACAGTCTCACAGATAGTGTTGTGTTTATATTTCTGTTCATTATCACTGCCCAGTGTCCAAAAGTTGGATAATCTAATTAACCTCTTTCTTGGTATTATTGTTCATAATAAATCCAGCTATGATGAGTAACATTTTGTTGATTGTGTTATAGATAGATAGATAGATAGATAACATAGATGTGTTTTTTATATATATAAAACATCAATATGTTTTTTTTAAAGGTTAAGGATCATACTACTGCAAATACCTGATAGAAGATGCTTCAGAGACATGACCTCACACATTGTTTTTTTTTCTTTACAGCAGGAGAAGCAATATTTTCTTCTTGCTGTTGTCACTTCAATTAAAGTTTGATGGAACACAAGCAGGAGAAGGAGAAAAAAAACTGTTTTCATGTCAATATGCTGGGCAAATAACATGATTTGTGAATCATACCATAACCTAATATAATCTACAAAAGAGCACTGTCAGCCACAGGAGAAGGAAGATGGTGCATTTCCTCACTCTCCGTGTGACTGCGATGGAGTTCATTAATATCAGCTGCACTGTTATTAATCCGACTGATTTTGAAATGTTACAGCCCTCCAAATAATTGCTTTAATTAGAAGGTGCTGATTATGATGGAGACGGATGCATTTAACGCAGTGTGTGTCAGACGTGCGGTTCCAGAAATCTGCACTCCAAATGTGTTTTCATATTGTTCTAAAGCCAGTTTATCTGACACCATTTTTGCACCGCTGAAGCATCGAGTTACCCTGCTGAGGAAATAACAAGGTCAGGCTAAAAAGTATGCTTCAGATCAATTCATTTGGTGTAACCTATACAGCCAAAAGTTTATGGACAGCAGCTGAACACCACACCTAAACAGGATGGAGGTCTTCACCAAAGCTGTTGATTCAAGGTTTGAAGCATAAAATAGTCCAGAATGTCTTTGTATTGTCTTTGTAGCATTAAGATTTCCCCATTACTGAAAATAAAAGTCCCCAAACCTGTTCCAATATGACAATACCCCTGGGAAATCTCCTGCACCTTTCATGAATGCGGTTCCACCCAACCATCATCGAGTCTGTTCTGTGCACTTGAGTAAGTAATTGTCTGGTTTGGTGGCTGAATGAAGGTTTCGGTGGACTGGAAGGACTGCTGAGAGGACTGAGAGGACAATCTGCAGGACTTGTATACCTCCAGGGTCAGGAAGCGGACAGAAAAACACACAAAAAAGTGCTACACACTATAGCTACGACCTCTTTGAACTGCACAGAAAGCTTTGGACTAAAACGACTAGGAACAAGAAGGTTTGTTTTTCCCTGAACAGTTAATAAGGTCACAACTCTTCTTTAAAGTGCTGTTCTTGGGCTATATTGCAATATATTACCGCTATTGTGTCTTACTGATTTGAATGTCTGCCCATATGCAATACTGTACATGTGCTATATTGTTCTACTTTTCTCTACTTCAGTACATTTTTCACTCATATGTCGTACTCTATATCATATAGACATATTGGGCCAATTTTAGATTCTGGTTCAGACACTGAAAAATAAATGTACCCAGAGTGGACACACCTTGCTTAAGAGAAACATCATAGAAGAATGACCAGGCTGGTTTAAACTAATGCAAATAGCCACTCTTTACATCTGTACTGACCAGAAAAGCATCTCAAGACATATAAAAAAAAACACATGTGAAACCTTGAGGCAGATGAGCTACAAAGCTACAAATCTTTCTTCCAAGCTTTACTGGGAACAAGATCACTAAAAGTGGACATGAACATTGGGAAACTAATGCTAATGGAGTTCATTGCTTGAGATCCCATTATCTGAAACACTACATTGTCTGAATCAAAGTATTCTGGGTGACTAAATTGATAGAGTGCAGAGTGACACTGGAAAAGTATTAATTGCCATCAGATGTGCAGTGTGAGCACACATGGAGTGGAAAGAGAATAAGAATAGTATTAACATCTAATCGAATATCTACCGTAAATGTAAATGAGTGAAAATTGAAATACAGTGTGGAAACTCCTTTACAAGTAAGCCAGGTGCTCTCTTGGAAAGAGAGAAAGAAAGGAAGAAAAATGTGTCTTGTCTCCATTATTGTCACATGCAACTACAGATTTACTACAGAAGAAAAAAAACAAAAACGAAAAAAAAAAAAACCACTGCTCTCCTTTTTGTCATTGTCCTCATTTGTGTTCAATCACATTCACACAGAAAGCCACGGTACACTGATGCCAAAATGTCCCATTTCAATGATTTAATAAAACATTAACCAGGGCAAAGAATGAGAATGTGCTCTCTTAAGACATATATTTTAAAATGCTTTAATTCCTTAAATATTGAGAGCTTTACAGTTTCTCTCCAGCTTAAATGTAACTACATGAAAGGTAGAGAGAGAGAGAGAGAGAGAGAGAGAGAGAGAGAGAGAGAAAGAGAAAGAAACTCAGCAGGAGATTGGATACACTTTGTAGTTCAGTGCAAGGGCCCATTTTGGCCCTAAGTGCTCCCTCTTTGCTGCCTGAGAGAGTTTCTCCATTTTTCAGTGGGCAAATAATAGGCTACCTCAGCCTCCTGGTGAGAGAGACCCTTGCTTTCTTATGAAAATAGCTTTCTTCCTCTCTTCCAGTTCTTATTCTACTTTTCTTTTCTTTTTTTCTTTTGTTTTAAAACCAGCAATAGCTCACCTGTGACAAAGCTAGCATGGGTTCCGCCTTTAAGAAAAGCAAAGGGAAAGAAATGAGCTTCTAAAGCCCAGCGTGCCAAAGGTGATCCTAAAGATGCCAGAGAAAAAGAAAAAAAATAGATGTTGGTGTTGTGGGTGAGGGCATGTACGTACACATGACTCTTCTCCTCCTAGGTTCTTGTTCTCAAAACAAGTCTCCGTCATCCTCGTCCGACGATTCTTTTGCGATGATTTCAGATGGTTATTACTCATAGTTAAAGGTCAGTGTATCATTTGTGCAGGATTTCCAAGGTAAATAGCACTGCCCACCGTGTACAGTTGCCATGGCATCTATGCAAGCCACAATCCTACTTTCTTGATTGTGTGGTCCTCATATAAGCCTCCCAAGAACCCTAGGGGCTTTTTGTTCATTTAAGGCTGCCTTTTTGGGGATAGTGAGGGTTGTACTGCTGAACTGATGTGCTGATCAAAGCATCAGCTCTAAATGCCAAATCTTTGTGGCTTGCTTTTGAGAACAATTTAAAACGGTTTGACCGGGCATATGTTAGGGAAAGCACTTTTATTCCAGGAGCATGAACAAAACAAGACTTCTGGCTGTCACTTTAGCTTGTTAATTTTACGTTAGCCACTTACCTGTACTCATCTTCACCTTTATTGCATTAGTGGAATCATTTCAGGAATAAGTTTTGGTTGTGTGTTCTCTCTTTTTTGAAACTCTTTTGAACCAGGTATTGTTATTTCTCCCAAACCTGAAAAACGCATTTGTAATCGAGTTTTTGTGCGCTAATCAAGCAGTTCCACAAAGAGAAATGTGATGGTGTAATACAGCTGCTTTATTAGAGATTGGCATTTCCACGAATAGCTAATCAAAGGCAGCAGACTGGAAATGTGCCCGGTCTCCACGGTGACAGGCTGTCACGGCAACCACGACACAGATACGCACTGCTACCAATCTCTAAAGGCTTAAAAAATATGCCGGGAAAAAAAAAATAAATGTGTGTGTTGTTGAGGGGAGGAAAAAAAAAACAACAACAAAAAAACGAAGCTTTTTTTCCAGGAGCACTTGAATGAGAATGAGAGCTAATTCAGTGTCCTCGGACTCTTGTATTGATTTATCACTCGTTAGTACTAAATCTCTCTCTCTCTCTCGCTCTATCAGTAATAATTCTCACAGTTCTGCTGTTCACGACCTGCTAAACTGCCAATCCCATGTGATTCTGGCAATTAATATTTCACTTATGACCCTGAATCCATGTCCCACCTACCTATAAGTCATATACAGTACAGTAACTAGTGCAGTTCTATAGTCATAAGGTTTCAAGGATTCAAAGAAAGATTAGAAATACATAAATAAATCTAGTTATTAAATGGGAAGACCTTTTTTTGGAGGTATCTAGCAGGTCTAGTTCACGTCTATCCTGTAACAATGAGGTTGGTTCTTCTTCTTCTTCTTCTTCTTCTTCTTCTTCTTCTTCTTCTTCGTCTATGGAAGTCTGTAGGACCCTCTGGTAAAAAAGTTGTGAAGTTCAGCACACTAATTGTCAAGGGACTTGGGAACAATTTGACCAAGTGCTGCCAATGATCTAGAGCCACCACTGGGTCTCATTTTAGTCTAATTTGTGATGTGTTTATAGTCTTTTGAATCATGTGTCTGAAATTTACACAACACCAATTTCTGAAATTTAACTGAAATTCTTATCAAACATTTTTCTACTCTACTCCTCCTTTAAATTATGGCCCATCATCATCAAACTTGCCATGCATCATCATCATCAGATCAAACCGGACAAAATTTATCAAAAGATTATTAGATCCTTAATTAGATTATTAGGTTTTGCCCATAATGAATCAACAAACTGACATGAAAGCCAACCAAACAGGAAGTGAGGCTGTATCTCAGTAATGACTTTGTGCATTGATACAAAATTTGGTAGGCATTTTTAGAACCATGCCCTACAGCTACGCCCTGAGGCTGTGCAAGAAATCTCCTGCTAGCGCCACCTACTGACCAAAGTTACAATAACATATTAAAAAAATGCTTATACCAACTGCCATTATTGCTCCTCATCCTAAAAATTTTTGGACTAATCTTCACTAGATTTGGCTCACATCATCTTGACACATGTCTAAATGACAAAGTATCCACAGACAACACCACAGATCACAGCAGATGTGGCAGCAACACCACCCTGCTGGATTTACCCCGCTTTTTTTTTTTTTTTTTTACATTCTTGGGAATTTTGGCACAGTTCTACGTCATCAGTTTCAGTACCATGGTCCATACGATGGCTTTCATGTTACTAATTTACCAGTTTTGGATGTCCAGTTTAAAACCTCCATAGCATAGCAAAATAATGATCTCTTCCCTCAGTTCAGTGACCAATTCTGAAAGTAAAAATGTCTTTGCAGATAGTTAGTAGTTTTACTTAAAACTTTAATCTCTAAAAAAAGAAATCCTCTGTTGTTACATTCTACATAAAACCTTTTAAAGCATTTCCATAGTATGTTCCAGAGGAACATAATAAAGAACCTTTGTGTCAATTTTTTGGTGCCTTTTTTTCTCTACATTTTACTGTTTTGATATTGCATCCATTAAATTACTCTGGCTTTAAAACATCCACCATAATCGCACACATTTCCCACAGTCCTGCTCAATATCCGAGCTTATACTTTACCCTTGTCCCTCTGCTGGTTTTAATCTCACAGAACAGCACACAAATTGCATCGGTTTTGATTCACCCTGGCGCCGTCCCCAGCCCAGGGCATTGTGGGATAGCAGTGTACCTGATAGGATTGGATAGCGATCTAATAAGCTTCCCCTGTGAGGTCTGTGTCAGGGTTACAAACACCATGGTTTCTACTGTAGATCATAGCCTTTTCAACATTTACTGATTCTCTCTCCATCCCTATCTTTTCCCAGACATTCTTCTCCTGTGCGCAACAGGAATAGACATGATAAATGAGCTACGGTGGAATTTATAGGGTATCACGCTGAAGTCTGGGAGAGATTAGTCTGGTCAGTGGAAATAAAGGGAAAAAAAGTTCACAAGCCGATCTGAGCGACCTCTTTGGTTTAATAGAAATTTAAATCAGCGATGAATCAGCATTACTTCCGAATCAGTGTTAATATGATTTTTTTTTTTTTTTGAGATTTGAATATATTTACATGGATATCTTCCAAATCTCAGACACAAACACTCAAAGATCAGGTCAAGTTCACAGATTAACACTTCACATCAGGGCACTAAAAAGCCTTATCCACCCCAAACCAGTAGGAAACTAAAAGCCCCTGCTCCCCTCCGGAGCTTCATTCTTCCACTCCATATCCCTCTCCTCCTGTTTTTTAATCTCCTTACTGCGTTGCTCCCGCCATTCCTCCCTGCCAGGTGGCTACGCACAAAAGCACAGCCTTCCAGTGCACCGCAGGTTTCGCTACGTCACACCATCTTTCCCAGTTTAGCTCAGAAGTGACTAACCCTTCATTTTGATTTTCTCTTTTCTCCTCATTCATTCCTCCACATGGAGATCATCACACTCACATCACACTGTCACCAGCACAATACCCCCTTCCCCTTCTTCATAGCTTACTCGTCAAGAGTGGGTGAGGGGGAAATAAAGTCAGCATGGGGCTTTTTAATACCACCTGAAAACGGAGCATGAAATCAACCTCGACACTGATACATTTGTTTTCCTTCGGTCGACATTTGAGATCCCGGTGTGTTATTATCTAAGGAGAAAACTATTAATATCAGGTCAAATCCTGCATCTTTATAGAAGGCAGGCTAAAAATGTCTGGATGAAGGATATTGAAGCTTATTTGTATTCGTCTGGTATTTGGGGTTGAAAGTAAAGTTAATTAGAGTGAACTTGGTCAATGTGGAGTATCCATTTTCTTTCCCTTTTTTTCCCCATTAAGTAGATTATTGTATTAACCTGTGTGTTGCCTTTAGAAATTTTTCTACATTGGGATTTATAGTCAAAGCATATGGCCTGTGCAGTGAAAAAAACACATGAGGTATAGTGCAGTCTCTATGGTCATGGTGTGAGTCCAACCTTCTCCTACAGTGCGACCTATAGATCCGTACCTTCCTGCTGAGCTTGTGTGTGTGGACTTCAACGTCAGCTACGTTTCATCTGCCCTGTTTCTAGGTTGAGGATTTTTTTTTTCAATTCCTGCCAAGGCCAAAAGGATTATTCCCATAGCTCTGCCCACTCAAGAAGGTCCTTGGAACTCCACTGGAGCTCCTCAAAGGAGAATTAGGACAGGACCGGCTAGGCCAAGGCTTCCCGCAGGGGCTGGATCAACTCTGAGCTTCAGAGGCCAAGCCATCCATGAATGGAAATTTTGTCTGGGGCAGGTATTGGTATCTGAGAGCAAGCAGGCCTACATGTCAAGCGTTAACACATGGATTAGCCCAGGATACTTTGCCTTGAAATGCTGTTTTCATGAAAAGACTGAATGTAAACATGAAATCCAAAGTATCGTGTATGTTTGTGTTTATTCGAACATTTACAAAATTCGATCTGACGTGTCCAGAACATCATCAAAGCACTTCCTAATAACGTCCTGCACTGCTAGTAATCTCTTCCTCTTACGTATAAATCCGCTCTGCATTTGAAAATCATGTACATAACATCTAAGCCAGGGTTTGTGTTTACATTGTATTTTCCATGGGGAAAGCCTTGAAGCTCTGATCCCTGCTTTGTAAAAAGAGGATGCTAATACATGTCGGTTTTTCTTAATGCTTTGCCGAAGCTAAAATATTGATGCATAGGAGGGCAGAGAGGTATTCTTTTATTAAACCATCTCAGACAAAGCCGTTCTTATTTATTTCATTTCGTTCTTTCTTGTTTTCTTTCATTTCGAAATAAAAAGGGAAGGACTCAAAGGTCAAACGGCTCGGAGGGACAGGTGAAGAAAAAGAAAGAGCCGAGATTTATGAGCATTTGTGGGAAAACACACACAGAATCAAAGTATGTGAAATGCACATTAGGTAAGAGAAATGTTCTACTATAACCAGCAAATCTGATAGAGATAAAAAAGAGATGGAGAGAAGCAGACAGACAAAAAGAGTGCGTATAGAATGACTAATACTACAGCATGCCTTGGGTGAAACACATTTGAGATGATTTAGGTTCAGATTGACTCTAATATGCTATTTGCTTCCGTCATTCATCCATACAACGTTGATCTATGCCTTATTGCATGGATCCAGAGAGAGAAAGAGAAAGAAGGATGCTCTCAGACAGACTCAAAGCCACTCAGTGATGCCTGACTCTACCTGGAAAATCTGTTTAAATTGGCACTGAAGGGCGTTGAAGATGACAGGTTATAGCTACACATTGAGGGGTCATGAACAGGGTAATGGTGTGATGATGGTGAGAAATGGGTATTGATGACATAACGAGGAGAGAATGGCAGAAGAATGATGCCTTATATCACATTTTTATATTAGCAGGTGCAGAAGGTTAGCCAGCATTATTCTAGGTGCAACAGTAGAAACGTCTGCAGGACTTTTTTTTTTTTAATCCTAACCCCACCTGATCCCATATGCTCTTGACCGATCTCACCCGGTCCTGTGGCTCTTTTTTCCTTGTACCTGATCGCAATTTTTTTCCACCTAGCTCCTGAACACTTTCTATGAAGCTCAGATTTTATTCTTTGTGAATTGTTTTGTGAAATATAAAGTCTAATCCTTTAATATTTACTATTTAATAAAATTTAAATTCATGTAATTGGCCACCAAAATACACAGTATGACATGTAGTGGAATATCTTTTTACAACTGTAACATAAAACAGAATTTTAGCAAAAGCAGAAAAAGTTAAAATCTAAAAATATAATGTAAAGGATATAAAATATAAATGCAAGAAAAATTACACTTTCAATTAAATTAATTTGTATAGCACTTTTAATAATGGACTCTGTCTCAAAGCAGCTTTACAGAAGTATAAAAAGTAAAAAGTAAATAAAGTTCAGGTATGTATACTACAATGCTATGTGATATTGAGATAAGAGCAAAAAGAGTAAAATATTTGGGGAGATAGCTAGCTCGCTAGTTAGCTATGAAATGAATACAAGCTGAAAACTACTTCATTATGTAATGTGAGAGAACATATAGAGAGTAGATAAATATAGTAGAGTCATTCATTGTCTACCGCCTATCCGAACTATTCTCGGGTCACGGGGAGCCTGTGCCTATCTCAGGCGTCATTGGGCATCAAGGCAGGATACACCCTGGATGGAGTGCCAACCCATTGCAGGGCACACACACACTCTCATTCACTCACACAATCCGGACAATTTAGAGATGCCAATCAACCTACCACACATGTCTTTGGACTGGGGGAGGAAACCGGAGTACCCAGAGGAAACCCCCGAGGCACGGGGAGAACATGCAAACGCCACACACACACACGGCGGAGGTGGGAATCAAACCCCCAACCCTGGAGGTGTGAGGCAAACGTGCTAACCACTAAGCCACCGTGCCCCCCATAGTAGAATCATATTATATAAATTTATAATAGTTAAAGAGGTGTAATGAGTCGTGGCCCTTAGCTATAATGTACAGAGCGATTAGCTAGTTTTCTAGTTATGCAGCATTTAAACAGTTAAAATATTCCTGGAGTTTGAGTCTGGTGATATAGCAAAAGATAAAGGACGGCTGGTTATTTCTAAATCTCACAGACGTACTGAATTTGCTATGTAAATGCTTAAAATAAATAAATAAATAAATAGATAAATAAAGAACACTCTGATTGATGATCTCACAGCTCACAATACAATTAAATTCTGACACAAACATCCAGCGATCACAATTTCTTGGATTCAAATGACAAAAGCAGAATTAAGAGTCAAGCTTCTCTTCTGATTCATGCTGGTTATATTCCGAACTGTAATAACTCTGATTATTAGCACAAAATGTGGCAGAAAAACTCCAGCAACAGATAAACTTTTTTCCTTTATGCTGGAGAGAGAATAACATTGTTTATCTTTAATTATACAAAGCTCTCTCGCTCTCTCTGTATGTGTGTGTATATTCTTGTCAATGCTATGCATCGCAGGTCTGGTCCAAATATGATTTTTTTTCCCTTATTCAAGCCTTGCTCTAGTCTAAATTGTATTACCTCACCCACACACACACACACACACACACACACACACACACACACACACACACACACACACACACACACACACCCATCTCTAGTGGAAAGCCCCTCCAAAAAGAGCATGCAGAAACTTGAGACAAGTGCAGCTAGCAAACACAATTCAAGCACTTTCTATTCAAGAGTATAAACCATAAATAGCCACAACAAACTTGAGCTCTATTTTGTGCTTGCACACTGTACCAGCTGCTCCGGACTTGTTTGTGCATGTGGCACAAACGATTCTCCATATCTGCCATTTTCCAGTCATTATATTTGCTTATTAAACTGCCACGCTAACATCGGCTTGTCACGGCGAACGGCAGCCTTCGCGAGAAGCAGCAAAAATGTTGTATTCATTTCTGTAGTAATGCGATTTTTTTTTTTTTTACCATTCTGACACTCTGACATGCGTAAAATGATGCTTTAAAACTTGTTAACATACCCCGTGTCAATAACAAGACAGCAGCAAAAGCTATGCGTTGTGGTCATTAGCATGAAGACAGCAATATTTTTAGAAAGCTAAACTGGATTCTTCCACAGCCAATTCAGATGAAGACTAAATAGTGACAGCAACAAGCTGAATGAATAAATAAATATATATATAGATTTTAAAAAATCTTTTGCTAAGTCTGGTAACATTCCCTCTGCTCAGAATTGTTAAGAAATATGTTGAAGGACAATGACGGATGTCTGATGCATTTCCATTAAATACTGACATTCACCCAGGTGGTGTTTGCACAATGGATGATTTTTTATTATTATTATTTTTATTTCATATTTCAGCATTTCCTATATCCTAGGTAAAATCCAAACATTGAAAACATGATTAACTCAAATCGTTTCATGATTAAACTCCACAAGGTTAAACTTCCAGGGCAACTACTATGGACATATGACAAATATTAAGATATTAATCCATAATTTTTTAAGCTTTTTTCTTTTTTTAAGCTTTCAACAAAATCTGCTTCCTTATGCAGATACGAGTAGTAAGTAGCACCAAAGTGACAGCCACATCATGACAAAAGTTCAGGGATGTGTCAAAACCTTTGATTCAGGAGGCTCCTTGTCCTGAAGCTGGCAAGTTCTAGTTCATTAAGCTGTCACTCGCAGCACCGAGTGTGTTATTGACGTCTGGAGCAAAGATTACACAGCGAATATTTTTGGATTTTGAGTACAAGGGCTTTAATTGGGCATGAAATGCTTAACTTGGCAACTTTGAAACTTCTAGAAGCATGCTAGTGGAAACTGGGATCAAATAAAAGCTGTGTATTAAGTGACTTATTAAAGTGACCTAGCTGGATGTTTTGGCTCATAGGCAGAAACCTGTTCTCCCTTAAGGATTTGTTCTCCTGCAGAGCTAGTAAGCAGAAAAAATAATAAAAATAATACAAAACACTGACCTCTTGCACCGTTCCACGTTGCAAAAGAGAGAAAACAACATTCCTTAAGATACGACACCAACACCCTGATTGCTTTAAAGCAGCTATTTATTGATATTAATTTGCATTTTAACGAAGCTAATAAAAGTACACTAATACAAAACTGATACATATTCATTAACTAAATAAATAGTGTTTCTCATTCACACTATACGCATGGAAATCTATAAGCGTTGTATCAGTGCCTTTAATAAATAATTCGTAATATATAGAAATAATCAAATGAACACTGGAAGAAAGTTAATAATAAACGCTCACGAATGGATGTAACATACAACATGGAATTTATTAGCGAGTCAGACTGACATAAGGTTAGTTAATTAGTCATAAATGAGTAAAATTTCGTGAATGAATTGATGTGAACAAACACAGAGGTGAACATTTAAACACTTTATGTTATTTGAACTGAATATTAATCATGTCTCATGTCTATTAAGATCTATAGATGGCCTGAAGGAGTATGTTTATGTGTTACACAACTTGTATTTAATATTGTTTTATAGTTGTTTAGTGCTATTTTATTTATTTATTACTTGTTTGTTTCTGTTTGGTGATTAGAAAGGCGCATATTAAGTACAATTTATTATTATTATTATCATTAGTAATAGTAGTAGCCAGTAGTAGTTAGTATAATGTATTATTATTATTATTATTATTATTATTAGCAGTAGTAGTACTACTAGTAGTAGTATAAGCCATTAATAAATAAAATGTATTATTATTATTATTTTTTTTTATTGTGATTATTATTAGCTATTAAATCAATGAATATTTTATTTTTAAGGTTATTAAATAATTCTAAATTGTAATTATTCAAATAGAAATTTGTTATTTTGGATGATTTGAACGGGTAATGCAGACATGGGTCTGTATTTTACTAGTCTCTAAATCCACTGTGAAGCCATGTGAAAGCTGCCTTCGCCATGGCAACGTGGGCATATGCTCCATTCTGCCTGACGTGTTAATCCAGCACCTGTTGTGCATATGGAGCTCCGTCCAGTCTGGACCAACTACCACTACTGAACACTTACTGAATTAAGATACCACACTGATAGATTTTAAGTAGAACTAATGAGGCATGTGCACATGCATGCACTCATACACACATACGCACACACTTGTAAAATTTGCTAGTAAAAACCGGAGATTAGGATTTTTTTTTTTTTTTTCGTCGTGACCATTAGTCTTTGGCAGCACTGGAGGTGGTAAGAATGACTAATGCTTTTGCTGTGATTCAGTCTCTGTGTGTGTGTGTGTGTCGTTTGCGTTTGTGTGCGTGTGTGTGTGTGTGTGTGTGAAGCCAACCTGTCATTTACAGCCTGGAATCCTCTGTTGGTGGAAACACTAGTCTTAAAACATTTTCATCGGTCAGCACAATCTATAACAATTTACTCCCCCAAGCCTACACTTCCTTCCTGTTCCTGCTGAGACAGCACTAACTCTCACACCTTACACTTACACACACACACACACACACACACACACACACACACACACACACACACACACACACAAAAAAGAGGTGATTTTACACTAATCACTCCTCCTGATGAAGGGCCCTGAACTTCAGCTTCTAATATGGGTCTGGATGCTTCCCCTGTGAATTCCCTATGCACTAGCTGTTCTCATATAGACTGAGAGAGGAAATGCTGCTGGTTGCTTGCTTTGGCAGACAGGTGCGGCTTAATGGGATCTAATGGAATAGCCATTGTGGAACTTCCTTTTGGAGAAATTCCCCATGGAATTATATACAGGGACTGCGGCCCCGACACAGGAAGTGAGCTCAGTGCCAGTAGCCGGCAGTAATGCATTAAGGCACTTCCAAAATGTCCGGTGCACCCAGATAAAAGCACGCACACACACACGTGCAAATTTTCACGCCCATATATCTTTTCTATATTTATATACTTTACTATATATTGTAATAAATTGTAGTGAATGCATATGTGCTGAAAATATATAAAGGCTGATATTGTGAAAGCACTTTTCCTCATTTTTTTCCCCACACATACATACACACATACCCTTGTCCAGCAACACCTCTGAGTCCACTGGAAAATCAATTCCATGAATCTTTGGTATAATATCGTATACTGGCATCCAAAACATTTCATTTCAGAACACAACTGAGTAGAATGCAAAAACATCCTGCCACATCTAAAGCAAAGGGGTAAAAAATTGCTGTTAAATTTGTGTAGTCTGTATGGAGTGTAGTACAAGTGATGTAAAAAATTAAACTGGATTAATCTATACCTGGCATTTCCTCACACATTTGACCCCACAAGGGGGTCCCCATCTATTTTTAACCCCCAAGTCCCTGTCTGGGTTATCTAAGGGCTGGTTTGAGATCAAAGCTCAATATATTCTGGAAATTATTTTGAGTTGCTCAATCCAAGTCAAACCGGAATCTTAGGATACGTTTTAGCTTTCGCCCTTCGATAATCTTGTAATCGTAGATCACTAAAGAATTCTTTAATACTTTTATTACATTTATTCTTTAACTACTCAAGGCTGGATCGATCATTGGACCCAGACTGGAGGAAAAGGAGGTCACTGAAAAAACTGCAATCCATCATGGAAAATCCATTTCACCCTCTCTACAACACACTACAGAGTCAGTGGTGCTCATTCTCCAAAAGACTTGATCAGATTCAGTGTTACAGAGAGTGACAGAAGGTCATTCATACCATTCACAATAACAATGTACAGCAGCTCACCTGTGTGTGACAGGTGATAACACTCTCACATTGCACTACTACAACCATTAACGTCACTATATTCTAGATTCTTAAGGTTCTTATTCATATTTGTTATTTACATTTCCATTTAAAGCATTTTGCAGATGCTCTTATCCAGAGTGACTTACATTTATCTGAGCAATTGGGGGTTAAGGGCCTTGCTCAGGGGCCCAGCAGCAGTACCTTCATGGACCTGGGATTTGAACTCACAGCCTTAGTCTACTTTATCTACTGCCAGTTTGCGCATGTCTATTGTGATATAAATACTGATGTAAATATGATTAAATTCACAGCTGTTTTCTTCACAAGGTTTTCTTCTCTCTTCTTAGTCTTAAATTTTAAAGTCTTATTTTACATTTTATCTGTCTGTCTATCTGTCCATCTATCTATCTATCTATCTATCTATCTATCTATCTATCTATCTATCTATCTATCTATCTATCTATCTATCTATCTATCTATCTGTCCACCTATCTGTCTATCTATCTATCTGTTCATCTATCTATCTATCTATCTATCTATCTATCTATCTATCTATCTATCTATCTATCTATCTATCTATCTATCTATCTATCTATCTATCTGTCCACCTATCTGTCTATCTATCTATCTGTCCATCTATCTGTCCATCTATCTGTTCATCTATCTGTCCATCTGTCTGTCCATCTATCTATCTATCTATCTATCTATCTATCTATCTATCTATCTATCTATCTATCTATCTATCTATCTATCTATCTATCTATCTATCTGTTATTAAAACTCCATCGTCAAAACAATGCTCCGAGTGTGTAATTCACTTTTCTGCCCATATGCTGAAACATTTATTTTGCTGAAATATAGTCATCGGTTTATTCCCCCATAGAGGTGGTTTTGGTGTGAGAAAATCCTGTCCTTTGATTGAGTGCATGATCATGGGGTTCATGTTTTGGTCAATTTCTCATCACCTACACATTCTCATAAAAATCACACCCATTTTAACATCCCACAAACACTAATTGTCTCACTTTCTATATACAGAGGCTACAGTGATTTCTATTTCAGGAAAGTGACATAGGCTCATGCTTACTAAAGGATTATACGCCACTGACAAAACACTTCTAGGACACACTGTTCAGGAAGAAAACGCCATTAGAAGTCATTCTAGCGCAGCAAGCAATCTTGGTGACGAGCACACAGCGGAAAATTTAAATTCCACATAGCTGGGTATTGTTTTTTGGGCTTTCAACATAGAACAAAAAGAGTTTGACTTAATTAATGCAGAATTAGTGAATGATGAAGAGATAGGAAAGTGACTTTAATCTGGTAAGATGCTAGAATTATTAGCTGGTATATTTAAAATAATGATAATAAATAATGTGTCTGTAATCTGTGTATGGAAGAAATATTGGCAAGTGTTTTATCTGGAAAAAAATCTAACAGGAAATTTATTTTTTTACTGATCGAATTTCTTCTAAACTGCAGTGAGATCAGATCGAAATAAAAGAAAGTTGTCTGCTCATATGTCCTGCTGTTTGACCTTTTCTCTTGAGACAAAACACACAAAAGAACAGCATGTGAAATATATATATAAATGAGTTTACTACAAGTGTAGTAATGCATACTGTATTTGCAGATATACTGTCTGTCTAATTATAATCAAGGAGAAGCACAATAGTGTATTTTTGATATTGCTAGCATTGATATATCATAGCATTATATATCTCTCTTAATAAAAGTACACTAGATGAAAAGTATTCTATACTCCAGCTATTAATTTAATTGTTGTTAATAGTTTATTAAATACTACAAATACTTTGGTCTAATTATTTAA
This sequence comes from Hemibagrus guttatus, assembly GCA_033459395.1. Lineage (NCBI taxonomy): Eukaryota > Metazoa > Chordata > Actinopteri > Siluriformes > Bagridae > Hemibagrus > Hemibagrus guttatus. The sequence goes on from JAUCMX010000006.1 coordinate 26,272,588, forward strand.
TGTCTGTATTAAATGTATATATCTTTTAATGAGTAAGTTTTTATCCTGTCCTGCTGCGTTATAAACGTTAACCACATATAACCATAACCACCATATAATAAATAAATTAATTAATTAAAAAAAAGACCCATAAACTATAGATACAAAGCAAAAACAGATGATGAACAAGGACAAACAACAACATCAGCAGCAGCAGCAGCAACGGATGCTTGACAATAAGACACTGAAACACAGGAAGTTATAGCAATAGTTTTTCATCCTGGTTGCTGTAACCTTTTTCTTCTAAATAAAAGTTATTCTATTGGTTGCTATAACACATATATTACAGGTGGAAAAGTTCTGGCATGATTTATCTTTTTTTTTGTTCTCTCCACAGTAGACATTTTCTACCCACTCCTCTTCTATTTTCGCATCATTCAGCTTTGTGTTTCATTCTCCTACAGTGTTATGTCTTGTACCGTGATCCTATATAAGGTAACGGATATAAAAACCCACTTCAGTGAGAAGAGGCGAACCCTGCGAGTATCCCGAGGCATCTAGAGATGTCCCGGCTCCAGCTGGATTCTGCTTCATGAAGATTTCGGACATTCGTAGAGAAGATGCCAACCCCATGTTGACTTTGAGGACAACAACCTCCTAATAAATACGTACAATAGCATTCTATGTATTCTGTATCTCCATCATTGAGCATTTGAAGGCTTCAGCATGGAGGAGTTGGTGCTGAATCTATACAGAACTCAGATGTTCAGCTAATTTATGAGTTGCTCGGGAGCTCCTGGTTATACGACTCCAACTGACTGTATTTGACTGTAGAAAGGATGTTACTTCAAATCACACTCTTCGGTGTTTATGGTAATCCATACTCTCTGGTGTCACTCAAATGATGATGAGGTTCCCTTTTGAGTCTGGATCCTCTTGAGGTTTCTTCCTCTTACCATCTCAGGGAGTTTTTCCTCACTACAGTCGCCTCAGGCTTGCTCATAAGGGATTGATATAAATAAATTCAAATATAAGTCTAATATTAATCTTGAACTTTTTGTTCTATATTGCTTATATTCTGGAAAGCTGATTTGAGACGATGTCTGAGACATTGTTAAAAGCTTTATACAAATAAAATTGAATCGAACTGAATTGAACTTGACTTGAACTCCTGAATCCACGCCCCCTAATGTGCGGCGAGTGCAGTGTCTACAAACATGATGGAAATGTCAAGCTCGAAACTGACCTCTGAAGCATTCCAGTGTAAAGAAGATGCAAAGTGAGACATCTGGCAGTGAGTAAGAAGAATCCAGAGTAAACATATTGGCTGCTTTGAGTCAACGCAGATGTTTTAACAGGCTAGAAATTCTCACATTACATGACAATTATTCTTATTCCTTCTCACACACACACACACACCGAAAGCACATGTGTTTTACAGCAGCATATGTGTTAATAGGTTCACGTTATACTGAAATTTCTCAGGCAACAGGTGGCAATGCATTTCCATCTCAACAAAGCATATGTTCATCCAAACATTTTTTTTTTTGAGGCAACACAAAGCTCGGTGTTTACGATACAGTACCCACATCAAAAGAAGAAGAAGAAAATGAAAGTAATAAAACATCTCACCGGTTCTCTGTTCTGCTGTGAGGGCAATTTTACAGAGGTTAACGGTGTGTGGATTGACTGCTCGAGCCTGAAAAGGTGCTCTTCAGGGATCTATTATGCTGGCCTGAAACTGACACTGACCCCATGAAGGAGAATAAAAGGGAGGTGGCTGAAGAAGAACACTCAAGAAGAAAGATAAAGCTGCACTTCGGCTGAAGTAATTCCCTCTTCACACTGATGGTAGAGCGAGTGTTGAGCGAAAAACCTCAACAAATCCAAGCAACGGCTTTTCTTTTAGCAAATTTAATGAATTGATTCTGATTGAAAAGATTTCGGGGGACATGTATTCGGGAATATATACAATGTGGGTTAGAAATATGAACATATTGAGAGATTTAACGGTAGAAAAAGTCAACCAAAGCCTGTTCACTGCACCGTTAAAGAAATCTTTGGTTGTGAGTTCAAAACAGTGGTCTCAATATGATGTGCAGCCAATTCAAGCAAAGATGGTGGGGAAAAAAAGTCTTGGAATATGATCTCACTTTTAGACTCGAAGCTAAAGAATCATGTGACTTTATAGCATAGTAAGTAAGAAGTAAGTAAGAATCAGCAGCGATTTTATAAACAGATTTTGAAGCAAATTTTGTGATCAAATTTTGTGATCAAATTTTGTGATTTTTTTCAAAAATGACACTTTTTTTTCCTGCAGATTTGGGCCGAAACGTGTCATGTGACATCACCAAAAAAATACATTTAGCCAAAGCCCTCTTCAATTCGAGTAATTTCATGTATGTGTTCACTGGTAGGAGTTAAAAAGTAGAATCCTGTGCTTATATAAAGAAACAGCACAAAAAACTTTACTGTAAGTTGCATTGCACTTTTTTTTAACAGCAAAATGCAAGCAGTATAGACTCAGCAATCACAAGCAAAAATCTGCGCAATCCTAGAGGAACAGACTGACTATCTAGCAAATTTTCAGAGCAACCCAGTTAAAAGTCAACAGCACACAGTCAAGCAGCTTATATCTGAATGCTTAGATTATATCTGAACGCTTCTAGATGCATCTATCTTCAACTATGTTCACTACAGCAGGTGTGTTTCTTGTCACCAGTGTGTGATACAGCACAGAGTAGTGTTAATATTATTCAGAAAGGAAGTCAGCAAATTTCCAGTCCAATTACTGACCAGAAACCTACGGTGGCTGAGAAGTGCAAAACAAAATAACAAATCTGCAAACACAACAGCAATTTAGAAAACACAACGGCATTTCAGACAAAATGGAAAAAGTAGGTATATTTTGTAAATGGGATTTTTTTTTACTGCTGATTTGACGGGACATCTGTCACTCGAGATATAGGGGAAGTACAGCAAGCTGCACCAGTAGAAAGTAGATTCGTGTCTATATGAATGCATAAAAATGTATTGCCCATACTGTGGATTAAAATTTGGAGTTTTGCCAAATTTCTGCAGTTCATGTGGAAAATATCTCGAGGTTTTAAAAGAGACACGGCAGAAAACAACTACTCCGGCATTAACAGATGTCAAAGGTATTATCCTAGGCTAAATATGCATAGCTATATCGTGTCTTCTTTTTACAATAACTGTATATTGTATAACTGTATAAATATACCTACCTTTTCCGTTTTGTCTGAAATGTCGTTGTGTTTTTTGAAATGTTGTTGTATTTTTTGAAATGTTGTTGTGGTTTTTGAAATGTCGTTGTGTTTTCTGAAATGTCGTTGTGTTTTCTGAAATGTCGTTGTGTTTTCTGAAATGTTGTTGTATTTTTTGAAATGTTGTTGTGGTTTTTGAAATGTCGTTGTGTTTTATAAAATGTCGTTGTGTTTTCGGATTTGTTATTTTGTTTTGCACTTCTCAGCCATTGTAGAAACCAGATAAAAATGGAATGGAAATTCATCCAGTGGAAAATGGAGACGGGAAATAAAGTCGCTGTAGTTTGTTTACAGTAATTTCATCCAAATTAAAAGTTATTAAACAAAAAAGTTTTCAACCATAGAGTATTTCTACCCCCAAAAAAAACAAAAAAAAAATGCTAGGGAAAAAAAATATGTAAATACAAAAAAACATGATCCTGACATTTTCTATCCTGCCTGCAATTAAGTAATTAATCAAGCATGGGGCAGTGTGATTCCTGCTGCACTAGGCCTCTATTAACACTTGTTATAATTCCTTTTTTGACCACTAGGTGCAATAATTACTGGAACAGTGAGCATGCTTTCATTCACATTTCTGGCATTTGGCAGACACCCTTATCCAGAGCGACTTACATTTTTATCACATTTTATGCAATTGAGGGTTAAGGGCCTTGCTCAGGGGCCCAGCAGTGGCAGCTTAGTGGACCTGGGATTCAAACTCACAGCCTTCCGATCAGTAGTCAAATTAACCATACAATACAATTCGGATGGACGGACGGATGGACGTTTATTGTCACTATTCACATAGTAGAGATACATAGCAACGAAATGCCGTTTAACAACTACCAGAAGTGCAAATAATAGAACACTGTGCAAATGTGAATATACATACAACAAATAAATAAAGCTATTGCACAATATGTGTAAAAAAATATATATTTAAAATAATTATATACTGTATGTCTGTGCAAAATGTGTGCATTGTGTACACAGTATGTAGAACAGTAACTGAGATAATATAAAGTGTATATAGAGATATTATACATATATAGGGATAAACTAGGGTAAGCTATGAGTTTATAGTTCTATACATTTATAATTATGTAGAGAACATGTAACAGAATGGAGAGGGTGAAGCAGAAGTGCAAAGTGATTACAGGCAGTGAGACATCAGTGTCCTAGCGCTGTAGTTGTAATGATCGGGGACAGATGCCACTGATGGTGTGGCTTGAGCCCGGATCTCTGCCGTAAACTTTATCGGCCGCAGTAGCAGATCAGAACCAAACGCAGGAATTCAGTATGTGCACTGCTTTTATTTAACAAAAAGACTTGCATTAAACGCAACAGAAATAAACCCATGGAAACTCATCAAAACATGACTATGACTATGTATTTATAAAAAATATAATGACTGTCCATGACAGCAAGACAGACATACTGTATAAAGAGCAGCACATCAAGGTAAACCAAGGGACAGGTGAGAAAGTGGGAAAACACAGAAGGAAAGGGCGTGGCACCGCCCAACGTGGGAATAAGACAGTGATACATAAATAAACCACTTACCAGGACCACCTGGCGGTCTGGCAAGGTACTGTCCCAGTAACTCCTGACAGTAGTGTAGAGTTCAGTAGGTTTATGGTGATATGGTGGGGTTCGGCTTCACCTGCCCTTGTGGACGAGTCACCACTGGTCAGAGGTTCTAACAGTATAATCTTACTGGTTAGGTAAGTTTTCAGCCTTTGCAAACTAACCTTAAATATTCTTACTGGAAATGGTGAGGGGAAAAAAATCATTTGGGTTTGAAATATTATTTGGATTACTATTACTATTATTTAGTATTACTTGCATACTTTTAAGGACACTAAGGTTCCCATGATTATTGTTTCACATGATTATTTTTCTTTTGAATGGTTTATTGAACATATTTTTCACTTCATTCACATGGATGGAAATCTAATTTGGTTTATCCTTTCCTGGTTTAGTTGTGGGGTTTTTTCAGTCAAATTATGAATGAATTATTAGGCTTCAGTTAAATCTAGTTAGCCCACCTGGTCAGGAGTGCAATTTCTGATATTACAATACTACAATAGAAAAGAGAAGGTGATGTTTCTACCGTAAAAATGTGATATTATGTTTAGACAGCAGCAGATAATAAAATGTGTGCTTTAGAATATAGTAGAGTATTAAAATATGATTTGGAGAAAATCCAGCTCAGAATATTAAGCTTCACATTTCCAGTGTTTATATAGAGGATCTGTAATTAAAGTGTAGAATGTAACGAGAGAAGGTTGTGAAAGATTGCATATAGATATAAAGCATCAAGTGAACAGGAAGATCCGTCAGTAAGGAAATAAAACGAATGGGAAATCGCAATTCTCGCAAGAACAAAACGGGAAAATAAGTTCACAAAAGTACCTTTTTCTAACATGAGCATATGAGCCAAGCTACATTAAAAAAAAAAAAAAAAAAACACCTCTCACTGGAGTGTGCCTTTTTTTTTAAATAGTAGAATATATTACTTCCGAGCAAAACTTAATGAGATTTTTGAGGTCTGATGACATCAGAACCCATAAGCATTCATGTGGTTGTGTTGATGCTAAATATTTAACCGCACCTCTGCTCCTTGTCAAATCCATTTTGCAGAAGATGCGGCAGTGCCAAATCCATTTCCATAATGAAAGATGAACACAAAGCACTTCTTCTCCTCAGGCGACTGGGGAACAGCAAGGAGGGAAAAGGAGAAGGGCTGCATCGATTCCTCACTCGAGAGGAAAAAAAAAGAAGATGGGGCAGTAGAAAAGATCAGCCTCGGCAAAGGAATCTCCGTGTCGCTAACCTCTCCTTCCGCCCGAGGGAAGAGAGAAAAAAACTCGAACGCTGTTACCAAGGCGACGGCAAATTCGAACACCGGAGCGTCTTTATTGGAAGTGACATATTAATAAACTGTAACCTCCCCAGGGCCCGTAATCAAGCTTCAATTAAGCTCCCTCTCCTTCGTTCTCTCTCTGTCTCTCTCTGTACTGACACGTTTTCCCCCAATTTTCTTCTTTTTATTCAGTTTTAGCACCGGTCTTAGGCGTTTAATAATGCAGGGACAAAGCCGTTCTCAAGACGCCTGGCATTATCCTCGTGTGTTATCGATCTGCTTGATGGAGTATTTCAGAGTCGGGGTCACCAGCCTGCTGGGATCAGATGAAGCTACACTGATCACACCGTCGTTTCTGCTGTTGGTGCAGGAAGCAGTACGAAAGACGACAACAACCGATTTGAGAAAAAGAGATAAAAGGGAGGAGTTTTGAAGCAAGGCAATCACATCACCCCTGGGCTTCACCTCCATGTGGTTTTACAGAACATTACCTCCAGCCTTGAGACTTGGAGAAAGAAAAAAAAAACACACTGTTATCCCCACAGACGCTTCACTTTAATTACTACCAGATAATCACAACAGCAAAAATGAGCTCTAATTCCTCTCCAAAAATGGATAGTGCTTTAAATAGAGATAAGGCTGATGAGGCATGATATGTGCCATCTGATGAGGGGGTGGATCTAATGCGACTAATGTGGTATAGTGGCCGTGGATTTTAAAAGAACATTCAGTTCAAGTAGTTACTTTATCAGTAAAGCGTTTTTATGGTCATCCAGGATGACCTTATTGTCGCCGAGGTTGCTGCAGGAATTTTTTTTTTATTTGCTGATGAGTGCTTCTATAATCACTGGATGGAATGTCCTAAAACTGAAGATTCTTCCTCTGACATTTCTACATGCCACTTTTCATTTAGAATGATTATTCTTAAGAAACATTTCACCACCTAAACATAAGGCACTGTGAAAGAAGACACTGTATATCACACAGATTTGGAGATGGCAAGGTGGATTATGGAGTTTATAATGTTCATGTGTCTGAAATGTGTGTGTTTTCTGATGATCTTAGAAATCAAAACATTGAAACAGAGAGAGGTTTCATGGTCTTGCTGGAAAACGTCTGCCAGCACATAACAAAATATACTTACAGCATGTTAGAAAACATTGATAACTGATAATTACAGTGGCCGAGAAGTGCGAAACAAAGCAAATCGGAAAACAAAATAACAAATCCAGAAACAAAACTAATCTGAAAACAAAACAAAAAATCTGAAAACAAAACAACAAATCTGAAGAAATAACAAATCCGAAAACACAATAACAAGTCAGAAAACAAAACAACAAATCTGAAACAAAACAAATCCGAAAACAAAATAAATTCAAAGCAACATGTAAAATATCACATGATTCAGTAGATTTCAACTAAGCTGAAGGTTAAAGTCTCAGTCGAGCACCTAAACATCCTGCTGAGATTTGAACACAAAACCTGCTGAGAGCGACAGAGAGAGAGAGAGAGAGAGAGAGAGAGAGAGAGAGAAAGAGAAGATTAGTATTTAAAAGGGTTTATAATGTGATCCGAGCACAATCGTAGACTCCAGCTGGTCTAAACTTAAGAGCCAAAGGGAAACACGTGCATTCTGGGACATAAAACGTCTCGCCAATCCTCACTATAACATTTCCTGTATCGTATCAGCTGATACTGATCAGAATAAGGAAGTTCTCCATCATCTCTTTGCTGACTGACTGCTGCGTTGTACTCTACAGATCGTTTTGTTAAACGATCGCTCACTTTTCATCAAGTGTCAAGCCTGGCAACCTGAGAGACCACACCAACAGCTGTCCCGTGCCATTATGGCTAAACAATGACCGTCAGAAGTGACCCAATTGGCATAAAAGCAGGAAGAGGGCATTACTGATGAAGGTAAACACAGGCGACTTCCTTTCTGACTCAAGTTGCTATCAGTGTATTGTTTAGCTCATTTCTTGTTCTGAGCTGATACGGAGAGAAAAAGAATAAAATAAAAATAACGCAGGTCATTGTTCGGAAGATTAAAGGTTTGGAACGAACTCACTGTAAATCAACCTATTGAGTTAATACACGCCGGTTTAATTGCTGTAAGCGAACCATCTAATATCTAAGATTCTAAAACATGTGAAGTTCAACAAACAAAGAAAAGTGATCTTATAGTAAAGAGATGACGGATTTCTGCTAATATTTCACTGTTATCCACTGCTACCGATGAGCGAGAGGGATTCAAGCTAACACTGGCAGGTCTATATCCTTCAGACCGAGACATATGCTAATTCAAACCTTACCAAGCGTCTCACACACACACACACACACACACACACACACACACACACACCCCTTCATGTCTCCCAATCCTCCCTCTTCAGTATTTATGGCACTGGCTGACTCTCATCTCCTCCTCCTGTGACCTGTGTAATTTCAGGTGGCACGGAGAGCAGGGATGGATGGAGCGGAGATGTCTACATAAGAAACGATGGAGCAGAGGAACAAATGAGGGAAAATGTGTCACCAGGTGTGCTGTGAATTAAGCAGGATGTGAGGGCTTGTAAAACACACACACACACACACACACACACACACACACACACACATACAAAGATGTGTGCGCATACATAAAATGGCAATGAGTGAACAAGTGAACGAGCGAATGAACATGTGAATGAGTCAATAAGTGTGTATGTGTGTGTGGGAGTGAGTGAATGAGTATGTGAATGAATGAGTGAGTGACACACACACACAAACACACACATACACACAAAATGGCAACCTAATGCATTATAATGGGTGAATCACACACAGCTGATTTTAGTAATTTAGAGACATGTGCCTCTTTTAGTAAAAACATAAACACAAACACACACACACACACACACGGACTGCATGTGTACAACATACTCTGGTTCTCCAAACTGATTGTACATTCACATTTACACATGAAGGATACACATGTGCTTTAAAATCAAATGATTTCAGTTTCCTTCCTGCTTCGTCACTGAGATACTTCATTTTCCAGATTGTTCTCTCTTTAACACACAGCACCGACACAACCAAGACTAAGCTCCATGTGCAATCAGTGTTACCCATACATACTGTACATACATGTATAGTTTCTACATTGTGCATTTAATATAATATTAAAAATAATGCCGATAAAACACAATGTGAAAATTATTATTGTAATTTCTCTGTAAAAAGCAAAATGTCAACTCAGAAGGACGTGAGAGTGAGTGAGGGTGTTAGTGAGTGAGAGAGTGAACGAGTAAACGAATGAGTGAGCAAGTGAGGGAGTAAATGAGCGAGTGAGAGAGTGAGGGAGTGAGTGAACCGGTGTGTGAGAGTGAGAGAGAGTGTGAGCAAACGAGTGAATGAGTGAGAGAGTGTGTGATTGAGTGTACATGTGAGAAAGTGAGTGAACGAGCGAGAGAGTGAATGAACGACCGAGCGAGTGAACAAGTGAATGAGCAAGTGAACGAGTGAGTGAGTGTGACTGATAATGTGTGTGAGTGAACGTGTGTGTGTGTGTGTGTGTGAGTGAGTTAATAAGCGACTGAGTGAGTGGGTGAGTGAATGAGTTAATGACACACACACACAAACAAAATGGCAACCTAATGCATAATAATGAGTGAATCACACACAGCTGATTTTAGTACTTTAGAGACATGTGCCTCTTTTGGTAAAAACAAATGCGCACAAACACGCACACACACACACAGTGCATATTAACGTCAATGATATTCTAAAAATGAAGAAAAGAGCTTGTTATGTGATTACCATTGTAATCATTCCAGTGTCATACAGCAAATTCAGAAACCTTTCTGCGATTCACACACACACACACACACACACACACACACACACACACACACACACACACACACGTCTGCGCTTCCAAATTCACTCTAGGCTATAAGCAAGCATAATAATAATAATAATAATAATAATAAACACTACAAGACAGAAAAACAGATGCTTGTGTCCTGAGCCCAGTTCTGAAGGGTGTGTGTGTGTGTGTATGTGTGTGTGTGTGTGTGTGTGTTCAGTATGCACAGTTAGTAGCACTTTCAGGGAGGTTAAAGCAGAGGTCTGGAAAAGATCAAACAGAACATCATGTTGAATCAGTTAAAGCTCAGCTCTGGCCCTGTGGTACAGCTCCACATCATATCCCTGCACCACCTCCAGGGAACTACACACCAGCTAGTATCCTAAGTCTTCCTAAGAGGGGGGTGTGTGTGTGTGTGTGTGTGTGTGTGTGTGTGTGTGTGTGTGTGTGTGTGTGTGTGTGTGTGTGTGTGTGTGTGTGTGTGTGTGTGGCCATACTAAGATATATGAAAATCATTGAAAATAAGAGTATCAGCATTATAGACAAGAAAGGCTTGAACCACAGAGCTGATGTATTGGGTCAATTTTATTCCCTTATTAAACTAGCCGGTTCTATAAAATACGTATATTATTGCTACCAAAGGTGCTTTCACATCCCACGAAGCACCTACGGCCACTCGGCCACCCCGTTTACGCTCTGTCATTTCATGGGTAGTGAGTATCAGGCTCAAGCAGCAGCCGTTTAATTCATAAAAAGCACTAAAACAAACGAGATTGGATGCTTCAAATATAACGATCTGATTACAGCTTCCAGTCTGTCTGACCAGAGACGCATTTAATCGCAAGAGACGTGGTTCAAATCTTCAAATCAGGATACAAACCAGGTAGAAGACACACGGTGTAAACGGCGTGTGTTTGTGAGTGTGTTTTACTGTCTGTCTTCTGTCTATCTATAATTATCTGCAGTGTTTTTTACACACTTGCCGGATACACGCTGTTTAAAAGAAACAAATATGACATTATCGAGTCTCTTTGGGAATAATATCACTTTCGCTTTATTTAAATATCCACCAGGCAAAAAGTTTAGATTTTTTTTTTCTCCCTACATGATTCTGTCTGGCACAGTAAGATGACTCACTTGTTTCCCCAAGTGACTGAGTTCATTTTCTTTCTGACGCACTTCTTGTCAAGGCAGAAGATAAACCTGAGCACTTTGCTAGCGTCGGCCCGTTAGGTGAGAGCACCTCGAGTGCCAGCGACACCTCTCTAACTACAAGAGTCCAAACCGCGAGAGTCTCTCGACACACTCGACGGCAAAGATCAGGCTATCATAGGAATCCATGTTCACGCCTTTGTCTATTGAGCACAAAGAAAACCTAGCATTGCTAATACACTCGTAGAGGCGCCTGGAGAACGGAACGTGTCAGACGAGGCCACTGTACCGACGCGGCGCGAGTTTTCAAGCCTGGAGTACGAGAACACAGACGGCTTTGCTCTCCGAGGACGAGGAGCTGAGGTGTGAGGTAGCTAGCAGCACATGAGAATTACGCAGCCAGTGTGAAAGGTGAAAGAGTTTTAATGAGGTTTTCTTTTGCGCCCCTTTGACGTGTGAACTAATCTCTGGCGGCGTACGGATACGTGGGAGTTACGAAGCCTGAGAGAACCGGCGTCTGAGAACAGCGCTCTCTGGTTCACCTGTGTCGTTAGCACGTCGGCTAACAGCTATTTTTTTCCTCTTCCTTTCAACACTTTTAAATAACTTCGCACTTAGGTCGAGTCTGCCACTTTGCGCCATGCTTCTGTGCGCCGATAAATTTCGCTAATTAGGTTTCAAGTGGAAATGTTGCTTAACCGTCACTGACAAGCTAGATTTTTTTCCAACTCTTTTCTTATGAGTTTAATTATAACAGCATGTGGCAACAAGCCCAATGTTGGGAAAATATTTGCTAGGTTTTTCATAATGTTTATAGATTTAATTTGAATCCGTGAGCCATCGAATGATGATGAATCGATTTCACGTAGCCACAGGAAATGTGTTTGTGGGAATTGTCGGAGTTGCACATGTGCCACCAGGAAAAAATAAAAAATAAATAAATAAATAAATAAATAAATAAATAAAAAAGCGAAAGGCCTTGGCCTGGGCTACGTGTGCCGAGCAGATGCTGCTGATGTGTCTCACCAAACACATCTGTGTGTGTGGGCCATCCTGTGTGTGTGTGTGTGCCATAGGGAAAAGAAGAGAAAGAAAGAAAGATGGTTAGATACTCTGCAGTACCTCAGCTAGCAGATGTGTGTGAGCCACAAGACAAACATTACCACAGTCATTTATCTGTCAGGATCCAGACTGGAAAACAACAAAGCCTGTCACTCTGTCGCTCCCTCTCTCTCTCTCTCCCTCTCCCTCTCTCTCCCTCTCTCTCTCTCTCCCTCTCCCTCTCCCCCTCTCTCTCTCTCTCTCTCTCTCTCTCTCTCTCTCTTTCTCTCTCTCTGAGTCACATCTTTTTTCCAGCTCCAACAACTGCACATATGCACATCACCCACTCTAGCAAATGTATCATTTTGAGTAAAACGCTTTCTCAGATCTCAGTGTCAGGAAAATGACAGCTTTTTTTCCTTCTCTTCCATTCGAACATTTCATGAAATATCTACAGAACACATGCACTTCATTGAGCTGTCCGTGTTCTTCCAGACCAGCATATGAACTTTAATTTTTAAAAAAGTACCACTGTGACACAGATCAGGACCGGAGAACCGGAAAAAATTCTAGTTACGTTAAATACCATAAGATAAGTAACAATAGCCGCGTCGGTTACTTTAACAGCTGGACTGATTCTATAACGTGTTGTACTGGTGTTACTGTGTTACCACTTTGAGAGAAGACATCTGGTTTGGCTTGGACATGGATAAGCGTGAATCTGCTATGCGTTTATCATTGTCTTCTTTGCTCATCAGGTTGCTAATCGGAGCAGAAACTAAAATGAAAAATTCTTTTTCTTCTTTCTGACCTCTGAATAGTCGCTGGTCCAATCAGCTGCTTTCAGCTGAATAAATAATATACACAAATGCATTTGATTGGATGCATGCTTTGTTGGTTAGAAAACTGGACACGTTGAATCATGGCTATTTTATATTTTTACAGTGAGCACTGCTACGGCGCCAAACTTTATTCCCCAAAGTATTCAGGTTCAGGCTGATGAAATATTTTTCTTGGTGTTTTTCTGCGATTTAAATCAGAGTAAGATTTTTCTGGCATTGGTCCGGTTTCAGTCTCATTTGATTCAGTCAAAACCTGGTGGACTTGTGTGTTCATCTTGTACTCACAACCATCAGAATATTTTTTTTATTATTGTTATTTTTTTCAATTGTTTTGGTGCTATTTGGTCCCTTCTCTGTCCGCCAACATTCTTGTGACACTCAGGGTACATGTGTGTAGTTGAATTGATGATGATGATGATGATGATGATGATGATGATGATGTCATCACCAGGTAAAACACCTGCACAGGTTACTTTACTTCCTGAGTTGTGCCCATGTTTTCCCAGGAATCGTAGCACAGTTCCAGTGCATCCAAACTCACACCATCTCCTACAGGTCTCAGGTTCGGTAACGAGGTATGCTTCCAGGTCTGCTAGTATAAAGCCTGACTAGCACTGGACCAAAAAAAACCATTTCTTTACGATAATGTCCCCCGTTCTTTCCAACTCTGCTTATAAATAAAGCTCACTAGCATTCCACCGCATGTGTTTCAATAAAGCGGGTCCACACGGAATGTCTGGTAGGATAGGGTAAATGTCAGCATATGGCAAGGGACCTTCTGGATGAAGTCACATAGGCCTGTTCTCTAGCAGACAAATCATGTCTGTCTGGCAAAGCACCTCTCTAATCCAGCAACCTTTCAACTTTCCAGAGCTCTCGCTCTCTCTTTTTTTTTAATCTTCTCCGTCCTGTCATTCATTCAGTCGACTCATTTTCATATTAGCTTTCTCAAATGCTTGGTGTATAAACACAGCATGACGTCGACTACAAAACATTGCACATACGAGTACAGCTCTGTTTGCCTCGTCTTCCTCTTTGTGTGAAATTGTATATAAATAAACGTGTTATGTTTGAACCGTGGCATCCGTCTCGCTAAGAGAGTTTGAAGTGAAAAGGCTTTCATCTGCGATGAGATGGAAAACCTCTGCGGCAGTCGTGCCGGTTGAATGTGAGCATGTTTGCTGGAGACTGTAAGCATTTGAGTGAAGAAAAGGACCTCGAGTACAACCTCAAGGACAGGCATCAGTATAGATTAGAAGATAAAAAACAAACTGGAGCAAATGATCCCTTTTCTCAACTTAGCCCGACTTCCTTACTCTTTCCCAGCACTTACACACGCTATAAATATCCTTCACTCATCCATTACCTATGGGTTGTTGCTCTCCGAAGATCACACTACAGGGACACACTATTCATTAGGCCTGCACGCAGCTCATAAAAACCCCCAGAATTCAAGCTTGGGAGGGTTAACGCATGCTCGGGTGTGTTCGACGTACACTACAGCAGTGCAGGGACTCGAGAACATAAGCTGTCATCATCCGTGTGCAATAAGGAAATGGAGGAAATGATTCACTCTAATGAAGGCCTCTTAAGATGTTGACCTGTACACCTGCTCCTTTGTGCAGCTGACCAATCAGCCAATTATATTATCATGCAAATACCTACAGATTTGAAGTTCACATCAACAATCAGTGCCCAAGACTGTGTTTTGACAAAATACATGATTTTATATATTACACTTCTGATACTTGTTTGAATAATGAAATAATTGCATAGACAAGCAGTTGTCCAGGTCAGGAACACTGCCTGATCTTGGATAAATGTTTGAACCGATTTTGTTCATTTAGGCAAAGTTAGATATCATTTACATACCTTTATCCAGAGCGACATACAAAGGTGCTTTGAAGTCTCTAGTAGAGCTAGTTTAAGTGTTTCAGGAAGAGGTAGGTTCATTCTTGGCTTTGTAGGCAAGAATCAGTGTTTTGAATCTGATGCAGCTATGGGAGCCAGTGGAGGAGCAGCAGTGGGGTGGTGTGGAGGAACCTAGGCAGGTTGAAAACAAGTTGCGCAGCTGGATTTTGGATCATTTGCAGAATACAAATTGTGTTTAGAGGTAGACTTGAGAGTTGCAGTAGTCCAGTCTCAAAATGAACAGAGACTGGTCACCTGAGCAGCCTGTATGGGTAAAAATGTCAGAATCCTTCTGATATTGTACAGAAGAAACAGACATGAGTGTGCGACATTAGCAACATGGGAGGAAAAGGACAGTTGATTATCCATGGTTACCACAAGGTTGTGAGCAGTGGAGGGATCTCTCATTAAAAAAACAAAAAAAAAGTGGCAGAATCTGTCATTTAAAAAAAACAACTCACTGAGATGTCATTTTTACCTGCTGTCACCAACAATAATCAGTCACCAACAATGAGAACAAACCATCATCAACAATGCATCAATAACTGTAGAGTCCCATTTACCCTCCCCAGATTTTAGAAAGCATTTTTACTCCTTCCCATATGGTGAAACTCCCACTCACCGTAACTAACTTTTATTTTGACACAGCAAACTGACAGCCGTGATGAATAGGTTCCAAGCTCGTAAAGCAAGATTGAAGCGCTCTGGTCTCATTCAGTGCACACTTAGGGCATCTCAAATGGCAAATCAAGAGCGGCAGGTCATGATCCAAGTGGCAGAGGTGGGGGTCTGAACTGGTAAACATATGGACAGCATAGAACCACAGGAAGAATAGAAGGGGTTAAACTGCAGCTGCCCTTATCACAGGGTCGGCATCTTTTAGCTAGAAAGGGTATCTTGTTAGGTATCTAACCTAAAATGTTAGGTATCTAACCAAAAACAGTTGAGGCAAATTAAAAATACAGTGGAACCTCGGCATACGAATGCCCTACCTTACGAATTTTTGCCTTCAGAATTGAAATTTTTGGCATATAAAGCATTTTGGCATACGAACGAACCCAACCGAATACAGGCTAAGTTGCATGTATGTCTTGGAGCCTTTCAAAACTTGTTTGCATCAAATAAGCGAGTTTATTAATATTACGAATTTTGTTTTCAGTCAGTGAAAGCTGTTTTGAAAGAGTCAACCCACAATACCAACGTTGCCTTCGCCATGCATTCAAAAGCTAGGTGATTTTTCAGGTGTTTTTTTGTTGACAGATTGGTGATGTGGGTGGTCTGTTCTATTTTTAGCCCAAGCTTGGTGGCACGACTTCCTGTGAGGACCCTTGACATGGAATGCTTGCAAAAATATGATTATAATGTTGAAAATTGGTAATATTTTTAATATAGTTCTTATGGGAAAATCCGTTTAGCAATACAGATTTTCACCTTAAGAACTCGCCTCCAGAATGAACTAAATTCATTATACCCCTGTTAACTATAAAATGTAGAGCTTTGTATCATTTCTTTTTTGACAGTCCACAGGTTAAATGTTTATTGCTGGATTTGGGAAGCCTGAACTCTCATTTTCTTCAAGCTTCAAAGTCTACACCAACTTTAATGGTCACACATGAGTCAGTCTTACATTTCAGTAATGTTGGTCTAATCCTGGTCTCATCAAACCATCAAACCCAGCAGTCTTGTTTTCATTAGCTATTATCTTGACTCAATTTCCCAGTTTTACAAGTTGTCTTTAGTTTTTTCTGACTTCAGGAGATAGAATTCCAAGCAACAAGCTTCAGCTGAACACAGAATAAATCTTATAATCATAACTGTTTTGTTTGAGTCAAATGAGACCTGCCCAATCCGTCCTGATGTCCTACTTCAGGTTTGAGTCTCATCACTTAAAGGAAGCTGCTGAGAATGACCCCACATGGACAGATACATGAGATTGTTGTAGATGGTACCACTTAGAAACCAAGGAGATGGATTTGAGTTGCAAGTGCTTTGCACTCAAGTCTCAAATCAAAAAAATGATTTTTTCCAAAATGTCCTAAAACTTTGTGTACTTCACTTCATCTACTATATAAGTTTGTTTTCTAATGTTCAGTCACTGGAGAGCTTGACAGCTCCCATCCGTTATCTCCATCTGTTTTCACTCAGTTGTGTACACTTGAACTGAAACACCACCCCGATAATCCTTTGCAATATCACACACACGTGCACACACACTCACACACTCATGAACTTTACCTATGCATGCTTGTTAGCAGGATGGATGGTGGGGCTCTAATGGCTCTACCTAATCTAGTAGGTAAGCATACACAAACACACACCCACACCCACACACACAGTGACTGTGCTGCATGATATACACAGCACCTCGCTGTACTCAATCTGCTGGGATTAACTTGTCACACACACAGTGTGTGGGGAAACTTGCAGGCTGTGATGTTTCGGCTCAGTGGTCCAGACCTTCGTTAGCTACGAGCTCAGTCCCCCCTCTGGGACAAAATCAGCTTGTTTCCAAAATTCTATCATTTTAGTCGGCTGCCAGATAGTCTACACTTTTTCTTAAACATTTGGCAGCGACACCAAGCAGAAACGACATATCTCCATCAGGAAGTGAAAAAGACACAGATATGTCAGCTAGAGCAAAGCAAGCAAGCAGGTTCCAATTAATCGCACATACAGGACTGAAATAAAATAAATGTGCTTATGCGCACCCGTGACAGAACGACTGAAAGACCACAGGAGCAGAACTATCTAAACAACCTGACAAACCTCGAACAAGGCACAGAAGCGAATCTGACACTCGACTCTAACACAGGGCTAGCAGGTACGGCCGAAGACGATCAGTCAGCAAACACAAGCTGTTCGGCGCAGATGTTGTTGACGGGTGACAGTTGTTCTGCCCCGTCATGCTCGTGTGGAGCGGAAACCGTCTCTCTCTCTCTCTCGGACAAGCTTAAAATCAAAGAATGCTCACATCTGCAGATTCTTAAAGGAACACCATACAAGCCTCAACAAAGTATTGAGTCACATGTGAGGAGAGATAATGGAAAAAATATCTATCTATCTATCTATCTATCTATCTATCTATCTATCTATCTATCTATCTATCTATCTATCTATCTATCTATCTATCTATCTATCTATCCAACCATCCATCCATCCACTCATTAATCTAGATAGAAAGAAAGAAAGAAAGAAAGAAAGAAAGAAAGAAAGAAAGAAAGAAAGAAAGAAAAAAAGAAAGGCCATAGCATATGCTGGAATCGCTGACCCTGTACGGCTTCCACCTCAGCTGTGAAAACAAACAGGCGGTTCTGCTCCTTTACAGTAGAACCTCTCAGAACTTAGTCTGTGTGTATTTGATCATGTCTGGGAGACACAGTACAGAGTGCACACACGCGCACACACACACACACACACACACACACACACACACACAGAGAGAGAGAGAGAGAAAGAGAGAGAGAGAGAGTTTCCAGATATCTGGAGCATCTAGTATGAATAATATGGCGTGTGAGATTACACATAAGCTGCAATGTGTGTGTGTTTCTCTGAGAACAAGAAGGAAAGCAAGTGTGTGTGTGTGTGGGGGGGGGGCTGACGCATGACAGAGTGTGTTGTCGCTGTCTAAGCCTTCTGCAGCTGCACGCTACACTTATCCTTATCCATGAAGCCTCTGTGTGTGTGTGTGTGTGTGTGTGTGTGTGTGTACTGATTTACACCAGGTCCTAGTTAGTCGGAGAGGGTTCAGAAAGAAGGCAGCCATTGTGTCAAAACAGCAGCATGTCGTCTCTAAAACAGCAAATCACGGCTTTAGATCTGGAGTGAGCGTTCGATCCTAAAGCACCTGGACTGTGTCACATCGGCACAGCGTGAGCCAAGCTGGCGTACAATATGGCTATTGTACACGGCAGGCCTGGCCTTTGTGTTGGAGCCGTGGATATGTACAGAGGCAGTCCAGTTAATCAGCAGAACGATGGAGCGAGAGAGAGAAGGAAAGAGATTATTCACTGGGGGAATGAAGGAAGGACAAAAGACCTAATATTTATAGGTATGTAAAAAAAAAAACCCAAAGTTAGAATGGCCCACATTCACTCTGCGTACACTACTGGATTGTATAATATTTACATATATAATTAATATAATGTAATATTTAACATTTTATTCTATCAGTATTTGTGTTTATCGCTATTACTAAAGGAATATATCCAGATAGATCTGAGCAGCCTTGGAAAAACTGTAAAGTAGAGAACACTATAGCTTCATCTGCAATTTAATCTACTCTTATTCCACTCCAAATTCTTTTGCTAGCATAATAATTGGAGTCTGCTCATGCAGGGATGTGTCTAGCTCAAGTTCATTTTGAAATCCGTTCTACTCACTCTCAAACCTTTTAGCATTTTTGTCATGAATCATTCTTGCCTCTCTTAGATTTTCAGGAAGCTGCCAAGATCATTTAGCCAATCAGAAAGTGCTATGGGATTTAGTCTGTGATATTGTTCCTACTTCTATGCATCATCGTTAGCTGTAAAAGCAAATAATTCATCTACATTTATAACCTAATCCACTGAAGACAAAACAACTTCTACTGCAAATGTTTCAAGAGATTTAATGATAGAGATTCGATAGCATGAAACGTGTTCGCATTCTGATTATCAGCATTACTCACATGAGGCGTCTGATCATCATCATCATTATCATCACTCTATTCATTTCTGTTCTGATTCTACACAGGGTCATAGGGGAACCTGGAGTCTATCCAAGGGACTCGGAGTACGAGGAAGGGAACAGGGTGCCAACCCATCACAGAACACACATACACACACACACACATGCAACACACTATGGATAATTTAAAATGTCACTTAACCTACAAGTCATGTATTTGGACTGGAGCAGGGAACCCAGAGGAAGAAGACATCCTCAAAAGCATGGGGAGAACATGCAAACTTCAGATACACACCCAGACACACACAGTCTATGGACAATTTAGAGTGTTAGTTAACCTACAAGGCATGTTTTGGAATAGAAAGGAAATCCAGTGAATCTGGAGGAAGAGGAAACCCTCAAAAGCATGGGAAGACCACTAAACCACCATTCCCTTGCTACTAATGTCTTTTTATTATATATTTTAAAAAGCTTGTCTATTTGTCATCTGTACAGTGACATCCAAAGGGTTTTCCCAGACTGCCACACACATGGACACAAATATCAATGTTCTTCTAGCAACTTCCTCCAAAACTCACTGTTTTTTTTGTTTGTTTGTTTTTTAGGAGAAATTAATACAAGTTTATTTAATGCACCATTTTTTTATTGTTCTTCATCCAACAATTTGTGAATTATGCTCTAAATTTTCTAAATAATTTCATGAACTTTGTTGAAGGAGAAGTACAACGAAGTACAACGTCTCTGTTGCTGGAAAGTTTTCATCCAAAGACCTTTATTGTTTGAGGATAATGATGTCATTTTTAATCCATATTATATAGTGGAGTAATTTAATAATTTCATAAACTGGCCAAACAAATGCTTTTAGACTTTTGAACTATAATTGAGTTTTGAATAAACAGCTTCCCTGTTCTTTTCTTAGTAAATATGGTAATGTGCCTTAGACTGGACATGCAAGGTCAAATTCTAGCATATGGGGAACACACACACACTTTCTCACTTCCCAACAAATTAGCTGGTCAGGAATTCAGCTTCCTATCACAAAGTGCAAACTGTGGCCCAGAATCTTCTCAATTCCCATGAGCCTTTGCTCTGTGGTTCCTCCACACAGTGGAGATCAGATTTCCAGGAAATGAAAAGGTCCATAACAGATGTGTGTGATGGGGGATTACTGGGCTTACAAAAATACTGAGCCCTGATGAGTTTAACATGCGAGAGGGTGTTAAAAGTATTAAATGGCCATCCGTTTTGGAGAGAGTGTGTTAAATTGGCATGTAAATCAAAAAATTTCGCAGGACTGAAACCGCCCGGTTAGTGGATGTGTTGGGGTGTGTATGTTCAGGCTGCAGATGTGCAGTGGAGCATGGTTCCCTTACATCTGTATAGTGTGTGTGTATGCACAAGTCTAGACTATATTTGAGAATTATGAGCTGTGTATGTGTATGTGTAGCAAGGTACCAACGGCAGGTTGCAAGCAGCCGGAGTTCCTCAAGAAAACCTCCCGCTGTGCAACCATGATGGTCTTCTTCTCACATGTAATCACTCCACCATAATTAGCTACTAATTGCACCCTGTGATAAAACAATATGCTTTAAATACTTTCCATTACCTGCTGTCTGCAGGGGGAAAACACTTAACTACACACCTTTAAAAAAAATCTAAATCATTTTTCCTTCTTTTGTCTTTATGCTCGTTTTTGACGCACAATGAAGTCGCAACTGCCAACATGAGCTTGTGGTGAAAGTTAAGAATGTGAGCTCTAATTTAATGGTGATTGCCTCTACATCAGGCGAATGAATCTAAAAACCCAAGAAATAACAATGAGGAAGTGGTCAATTAGTAGTTCTCTTTCTGGGCTAACTGTGTGTGTGTGTTTCCATCAAACACTGGAGATCTGACATGTGCATCTGGAGTCTGTTGTTGTTGTCTTTCATCGTGAAGAGGAAAGGACCGTGAGTGGCAGTAAAACAGAACATTATGAGGCTGAAAATTGGAAATAAGACAAAAGTTGGGTCAGAATTATTTGTTAAACATTTTAAGAAGCAGGAACACATAAAATGAAGACAAGGAATGAAAGCTTCAATAAAGTGAGCAACAAATAAGGATAATTTAAAGGGTTCAACTATGAATAGAGCCAAATAGGCAAGCAATGAACTAAATATTTCATCAAATAACTAACCAATCTGTCAAACAACCATATAACCAAATAACAAACCAAAAAGTAAAGCAAAGACCAGCAAAAAAAAGAAATAACCAACTAAAAAACAAGCAATCAATGAAACCAAAAAACCCACCAAAAAAAACAAACAACCAACTAACCAAAAAAGGTCAAGCAAATAACCAAGCAACCAAAAAAACCCCACCCAACCAAATAACCAAAAAAATCAACTCAATACAATAACCAAATAAACCAAATAATAAATCAAAGACCAGCCAAAACAAAACAAAAAAAAAAACAGCCAAAAAAACAAAAAAACAATCAAATAACCAAAAAGGCAAACAAATAACCAACTAAAACCCACTCAATCAAATAACCAACCTCAAAAGAACTAAAAGAAACCAAGAAAAACAATAACAGAATAACCAACCAGAAAAGCAATCAATCAACTAATCAACTAAGCAAAAAAAGAAAGGGGGAAAAAATCAAATCAAACAAACAAACAACCAATTAGTAAATGCAATGAAAAAGTGGAGAACAGTCTTAGAAGAGAAATCGTTGTTAGATGAGCCGTAAAGCATCGACAACAACCAAGTTTTTCAAGCCAAAAGGAGCTTTTACACAATTGGAGCAGAATCCATGAATGTCAAACATATTACATTATATCACATTTATTTTTCATTCATTGTCTACCGCTTATCCGAACTATTCTCGGGTCACGGGGAGCCTGTGCCTATCTCAGGCGACATGGCAGGATACACCCTGGGCGGAGTTCCAACCCATTGCAGGGCACACACACGCTCTTATTCACTCACTGTGGACAATTTAGAGATGCCAATCAACCTACAATGCATGACTCAGGACCAGGGGAGGAAACCAGAGTACCCAGAGAAAACCCCCAAGGCAAGGGGAGAACATGCAAACTCCACACACAGGGTGGAGGTGGAAATCGAACCCCCAACCCTGGAGGTGTGAGGCAAACATGCTAACCACTAAGCCACCGTGCCCCCCCCATCACATTTATTTATCGACTGTAATTAAATTAAAGATTTGAAAACTCAGAACCACAAATCTAGTTATGGACAAATTGTGCTAATGAGGATGAGTCATTGTTAGCAATCTAATCATTAGAAATTTCTTAATTGAATTAAATTAAAATGCAAGCAGTTTAGTGGAGGAGAATTCTTATACATGACACAGAAAATAAAACCATAATTTGTTTGTGTGGTTTGTTTATTTGTAGCATATGTGTGCATAGATTTCAGAGAAATATCAGTGACTGAATTTAAGAGTTGATGTGTTATTTGTTTACTGAACTGATTTATTTCTTCTAGTTCACTTGTTATCGAAATAACTGTAACCTAAAATCAGACTGACACCTTGGTGTGGTCCTAATTCCTCCCACTGGCTGGGCTCAAGCCACATTTAATGTTCTAGTCCGGCCATAAGTAAGGTGGAGAGAGATAGGAAAGAAAGATAGCGTTGTCAACCATCGATTTGTGCCAGGCCTGACAGGCTTTTTGTGCCATATTCCTGTAACTTGAGTGCTGTTCAGTAGCCCCATTATGTCTATTCAGCTGAAAGGACAGGGACGAACGGCAGACGAGGCTGGAGTGTCAGCGGATGAGGAAAAATGAAGAAGAATCAAACGTTGGGCAAGAGTAAAAGAGCGAGGAAGAAAAGGGAGAACTCCTTTCATGGAATGAAGCATTGGAAACATTTAGTGGCTGCAAAAGCTGTTTCTGAAAACAAGGCAGCCAACAGCATTTATTTTTTTTTTTTTTGTCGCTAAAGTAACCACAGAACATAATCTTGGTGACATTTTCCCAGCTTCTGAACTGCTGATCGAAAGCCTTTAGCGGCCATAACCGCCACTCATTAAGGGCATCTAAAGAGACCAACATCTAGAGAGTTAACATATGTTTAAAATCGATGTCATATCCTGTAAGCCTGAGGCCCTTCTCTCACTAATAAAGAGGAAATATCAGAAGCATTTGAGCTCCAGTGTCTTGACTAATGCGTAAAATATGTGATGGTTGCTCTTAGCGGTATCATTTTAGTTTGCTTTAGGTTTCTACTTTGACATGTTGAGTAACTGTTTGTTGCGTTTGGACAGCAAGCGGTTGTGAGCTCCAATTCAAAGAAGCGACATCACGGCTAAGTGGTGATCATCCTGAACAATAAATGTCAAATAAAACAGCACAGCCAGATCCACATGGCATCGTTCTGGAAGTGCAAGAGACATTTAGAGTGCCAGAAAAAATACAAATATTCCAGCAAACCTCCCTTCTACGACCCTTTGAATCTCCGTCCGTCTCTTCTGCGATTATATATTCTGTATCTCTCTGATATATTAAAACATTGGAGATGTTTCTTCGAGAGCAGAATTCCTTCGAGTTCATCACAGTCCATCTGTCTCTATAATGCTTGTACAACTGGAATATTCCCACAATACTCTGAGATGTTCCAAGCTTGGATCAGAAAAAGCTTCCCTTGGAATCATGTTGTTCTCAATCACAGAGATGAAGCTTGCTTTGAAGGTCCAAAATTTGCACTTTATCTAAAAAAAAAAAAAGGATGCATAATAATGCATCAGCCCATGGTCATCTCTCATGGGTTAGGGGTTCTGAAGTGGCAAAAATTATTTATGAGTGCTGACTTGTGTGCATATTGGACGTCACATGGGGATTTTTTTATTTTTTTTTCAAAATTGCAGACAACATGCAGGATTTAATTAGAGCTGTTTAAAAGCCAAGTCTCTCTCTCTCACACACACACACTCGCTCATCTGTCTCAGTTTAGATGCAAATCATCCAAGTTTACTTAACTACTGACATGTATAGTGCAGAGCGAACACAGGAAGGAAAAACAGACAGAAGGTCAGAAAAGTTCATTGAGACCATTAGGTGTGGAACAAACAGGATGCCTGGATTTACACAAGAAACTCAGAAGAAATCAATATAAGCATCTTTCTTTTTTTTTTTTTAATACAAGAGTAACCTTGTGTTTATGTGAGCGACTGCGTGTCTGTGTGTGTGTCTTTGTTTAATTTTTCCATCTTAATCCAAAGTTTGTCACCTCCACAACCCCCAAAAAAGAAAAAAAAAAGAAAAAAAAACCCTCCATATCAGAAAACATCATAAATCCATGTGTGGTGTGTAGATATCAGGATCATGTCAGCGCATTTCTGTCATAAGATCAATTTTGGCTTTGCACAGAGGCTCAGTGGGCTGTGTTACTATCTCACAGTTTGATCCTGACCTCAGTTTACTGCCCAGAGCTTCTCATGTTCTCCACAGAACTGAAAATGGTTCTAATATTTTAAAACATCTCTCAGAGGTGTCTCAGAACCTCAGAGTTCTATATAGAACCCATAAGAACCTCTGTTTTTCATGTTTGGACACTATGAAATTCCCCTAGGTGAATAAACCGGTGTCTTTATGCTGCTTATCCTGGCTGCTCTTCCATCTTCATACCCAGTGCTCCTTGTATAAGTCTCCCATCTGCCCTCAAACAGCACTAAAATGTTTACTGAAGATGAATTTTCTTTTCTTTTTCTTCTTTTCTCATTGTGTAACGATCAAGTGAGTGACATGGAGGTGATACTTGCTTTCAGAGCAAGACTTTTGGTGTGATCTCACTGACCTTCATTATTGTCTAGACTCACACATCTTCCTCGGGCCTTGCCTTTAACGTGCTGCTCTTCTGCTGCTCCTTTCCTTCCATTTTCTTGTTTCTTGTGTATCTTCATGGAGATTTAAATAAGCTACAAAGCAGTTCTAGAAAAATATCGTCACGGTCGGAGGTCAGGCAAGAAAACACAACTAAATATTTCATCACTGCAGTCATTTGCGGTCACTGCAGTCACCGCAAGCTTTTTTTTTGTTAGCATACTAAAGGCAGACATTCAATTTAGGCAAGAAGAGTGTATTATTTTATTTAGCTTCAGTAACTACTTCATCTTGATCATCCTGATATTGCTGTGGATTTGTAGCCTGGTCCTGGAATACTGAAGACAAGGCAGGAACACATTCCATTCCTGGATGGAAAACCAGTTTTGGGAGCAAATGCAAAGGAAACCCACATGGACATGAAGAGAACATGTGAATCTCTGCAAAGCTGCTAATCTGAGCTCAGGATGGAACGGAGAACCCTGGAGCTATGAATTAAATGCTATTTACTTACTTACTTACTTATTAATTAATTTACTTACTTATTTTTACTATTGATTTAATATATTGTTTCAATTAATTTTTCTATTTATTTATTTTTATTTATTTATTAATTTATTATTTATCTATCCTGCCTTCTCTTACTTGTTAACCCCACAAGAGCTGACCATGAGAATCAAATCAGAAAATAGACAGATATTAAATTAAGGAAACTTGTGCAGATAAAATGTGATGAAATTCCTCCATTTGTGGAAAATGATTTGATCAAGAAGAAGAAAAGTAATTAAAGATGTTTGGTTGAATGACACTGGAAGTGAAGAGTTGAAAATTGGAAAAAGACCTCATGATATTTTAATGAGCCTAAGCCCAGATTCCTGCTCTTGGTTGAAATTAATGGAATGTAATGTACCTGCCTTGAGGCTTATTATGTTTTGTGATGCTTTTCTGCTCACCATAATTGCAAAGAGTGATTATATAACAAACTTCCTGTCAGCCTGAACCACTTTCCCCATTCTCCTCTGTCCTCTATCCTCAACAAGGCATTTGCACCTGCAATCCCCTTTTTCTACATCATTCTGTGTACACTCTAGAAACTGTACTTGCATGTCAAATTCAAATCCCAGGAGATCAGCAATTTCTGAAATACTCAAACACCACCATCGATGCAGGAGGACACCCCTTCTCACTGTAAGAACACTTCTACATATGTGCATAAGCAAGAACATTACTGAGTGGATTATTTTCTGCTAAAATGGAAGAGTGCTCCAAGCCCAAATCAAACACACACTCCAAGTCCTCCAACTAGAAAAGTGTGTTTTATTTGAAGATCCTCCTCCATACTGATGCTTCAATAGCATGACAATGCATGTCGATGCTATCCAGCTCGGTCCTCACCTGGTGCCGTCCATAAATAACATCACACAGTCTAACTAGTACAGATCACAGTATGAGGCTTGACGACATTTACAGGCTCTAACTGTGCTCGGTGTTTGTGTAAGAGCGGACGAGTGTGGATGTTCTTTACAGCAATACACATGGACATCGCACACTTTTGAAGAATCTGTGTGTGTGTACGCAAAGATGTCCATGCATACATGATCACACTTCCTCTTGGCATGATAGGAAGCTTCCAACATTAACATATTTAATCCTGTCGAAATTCTGGGGAATTCTGCAGTGATCTCATTGGTACTAAATGTTTAATTCATGGCAGTGAGAATCAGCTTGAAACTAAACACTGCATAAACGTGTAGAATTCTAATTAAATGAATGATTAATAACCATCACACTCATCTTCAGGAACTTCTTCAGCTTCATCCTAGATACAGTGAATCCAATCTCTGAGGAGGGAAAAGATCCTGGACAGAATGCAAGTACTTTACAATACACACAATCGCATTCAGACCTCGTTTATACCGAGGCACAATTTAGAAATCCACCTGCTGGTATGTGGATGAAAGCCACAGGAAGACAGAAACTTCAAACAGACAGCAACCTGAGCTCCGGAGCAGGGATTATTTCTATTATTCATTTATTTATTTACTGTATATTTCCAAAACTATGCGAGAGTCTCTACTCTACTCACAGGTTCTCCACTAGGTTGTGTCCTGTCTCGCTTGCACAAGGAGCGCAGAGGTAGATATGTGGACATGTGTCAGGGTTATGCCGTGTCAGCACTGGACTACAGTACCCATCAGCCTCTGCATGTCACATGACCCTGCACTTTCCCCTAGATAATTTCTTGTGTTTGATTGTCTGAAAGTCCTGCTTCTGTTTGTTTGTTACTTTCATCTGTATGTTTCCCAGTTTTCCCTTCGTTCGTTCTTTTTACACGTCTGCCCTTGCATCCGTCACCTCTACACCATCCTGACAATGAGCACGTTGTTAAAATCTACCATTATACGCTTACCTTAGGACCAAGAGAGAGATACAGCATGTTCCTGTAATGGTTTAATGTGTAAACTGGTGTATTTAAAGCTGTTCCTAAACTCGTACCCCAATTCCCAGTGTATAGGGCCCAGGCTTCATGCAACCTTGTGTAGGATTCAGTGCTAGAGAATATGGATGGATTTATATATATATTATATAATCTTAGACTCTAGCGCTGTTAGATTCTCAAATCTGATTGGTCAGGTGTCGAGAGGTTTTTCTATATAAAATATTAATACAGGACAACATGTCATCTGGTGGATTAGTTTATAATACGATATTTGAATCCTAACATCTCTAAAGATATTGTGATTATATATAAATATATATATATATATATATATATATATATATATATATATATATATATATATATATATATATATATATATATTACACACACACACCTTTTTTAATATGTACAATGTATATTTGTACATATTATATGTATGTATATGTACATATGCAGGAAGAGTTTTTCTATTGATTTGAAATTTTATTGCATTTAGTGTTGCTTTTCCTTTGTACCCTGTGTGATTTTGTGTTTGCTGTTGAACTGTGCTGCAAATTTAATTTCCTGGACAATAAAGAGCTGAACTGCGCTTAAGAAAAACCTGGCAGACGTGGAGACAAGAACGGCACTCAGGTAATTTCAATAATCTGAATGGACCAGCCAGAAAATGGAGTTAAGCCCCAACTTACAAGTCTGAGCTTTTGAACTTGAATTTTCAACATAAGTTCCCAACTGTGAATGCAGCCTATTACAGCCTAATGAATATGTATGCGCTATGCTAGAAGAAAATGGCAGAAATGGCGTTCAGAAGACAATGTGCTTTAAATAACAGATGTATTTCAACGCATAGAAATGTAGCCAAGTGATCAATTACATAAAATGGAAAACTGGAAGAAATAAACATAGAATTAGGAATTAAAATGTTGAAGATACTGATTATGGGCGTCTGGATTAGCAACCAGCTATGATAGTGTCTTTTATTATACATTACATGCAGTAGAAAGAGCTAGAAAAGCTAAGGTCAAAATCAAGGTTGTCTCGTTAGTGCAAGAAGCTCCTGGATCAGAGGAGATGAACTCCATTCTCAGTCACAGAGAGTCAGAAGATTCCATGAACAGTAGCATCTTCGTGTCTTACACTTTGATATGTATATCTGGTTTGAAGACATGTAAAGAGATAAAAAAAAAAAGTGAAATAAAAATATGTTTTTATTTATTGTGAGATAAAAAAAAAAAGTGTATTATTGATTAGTGGTAAAGTGTTTAGAAATTTTGCCTCTCACATCCAGAGTTCCTGAGTTCTCATGTTCTCCACATACTTTGGGGCTTTCCTCCATGTATACTGGTTTCCTTCTGCAAGTAGTTGGCACCCCTTGGGTATTCTCTACCTTATCCTCTGCTATAGGCTCCAGCTTCCCTGTAACCTTGTGTAGGATAAACTTAGACCACAGCATTGTTAAGTGCTCAAATCTGATTGGTCAGAAGGTGCACAACAATAGCACTAACAATAGCACAGGCTGTAATTCAAACCACAATTTTATATTAATTCACTCATTTGAATATATTTCCCTTTCTTCCAGTAACAGCTCATTCAAATACTAGTAACCCAAGACTAATACATTTTAATTTTTATGAAGTCCACACTGCAGAAATGTAATCTAGCCATGGGGGTCACAGTCCAGTGACTTCTGTGCCGGTCCCAAGCCCGGATAAATAGAGAGGGTTGCGTCAGGAAGGGCATCCGGCGTAAAACATTGCCAAATTTAACCATGCGAATCGTCAGTACGAATTTCATACCGGATCGGTCGAGGCCCGGGTTAACAACGACCGCCATCGGCGCCGTTGACCTACAGGGCGCCGGTGGAAATTGGGCTACTGTTGGTCGAAGAAGTAGAGGAGGGAGGAGAGTGCACAGACAGAGAGAGAAGAGGAAAGGTAAGAGTGTAGGACTGAGAATAGGAACTCTGAATGTTGGTACTATGACAGGGAAAGGTAGAGAGCTGGCTGATGTGATGGAGAGAAGGAAGGTGGATATACTGTGTGTACAGGAGACCAGGTGGAAGGGTAGCAAGGCTCGTAGTATAGGAGCAGGATTCAAGCTGTTTTATTATGGTGTGGATAGTAAGAGAAATGGAGTAGGTGTGGTCCTGAAGGAGGAGTTTGTGAGGAATGTCCTGGAGGTGAAGAGAGTGTCAGACAGGGTGATGAGTCTGAAGTTAGAGATTGAAGGGGTGATGTTGAATGTTGTTAGTGGTTATGCCCCACAGGTAGGTTGTGAGTTAGAGGAGAAAGAGAGATTCTGGAGTGAATTAGATGAGGTGATGGAGAGTATTCCCACGGGTGAGAGAGTGGTGATAGGAGCGGATTTTAATGGACATGTTGGCGAGGGGAACACAGGTGATGAGGAGGTGATGGGCAAGTTTGGAGTTAAGGAAAGGAACCTTGAAGGACAGATGGTAGTGGACTTTGCTAAGAGGATGGACATGGGTGTGGTTAACACTTATTTTCAGAAGAGGGAGGAGCATAGAGTGACTTACAAGAGTGGAGGTAGGAGAACACAGGTAGACTACATTCTATGTAGAAGAGGCAATCTGAAAGAGATTAGTGACTGTAAAGTGGTAGTGGGAGAGAGTGTAGCCAGACAGCATAGGATGGTGGTGTGTAGGATGACTTTGATGGTCTGTAAGACGAAGAGGTCAAAGATAGAGAAGAAAACCAAGTGGTGGAAGCTGAAAAAGGAGGAATGTTGTGAGGAATTTAGACAGAAGTTGAGGCAGGCTCTGGGTGGTCAGGTAGTGCTGCCAGATGACTGGGAAACTACAGCAGAAGTGATCAGGGAGACAGGGAGAAAGGTGCTGGGTGTGTCATCTGGAAGGAGGAAAGAAGATAAGGAGACTTGGTGGTGGAATGAGGAAGTTCAGGATAGTATCCAGAGGAAGAGGTTAGCCAAGAAGAAGTGGGACATGGACAGGACTGAAGAGAATAGACAGGAATACAAGGAGTTACAGCGCAGAGTGAAGAGGGAGGTGTCTAAGGCCAAGCAGAAGGCATATGACGAGCTGTACACTAGGTTAGACACTAGAGAAGGAGAGAAGGACTTGTACAGGTTAGCTAGGCAGAGGGATCGAGATGGGAAGGATGTGCAGCAAGTTAGAGTTATTAAGGATAGAGATGGAAGGGTGCTCACAAGTGAGGAGAGTGTACAGAGGAGATGGAAGGAGTACTTTGAGGAGCTGATGAATGAGGAAAATGAGAGGGAAAAAAGAGTAGAAGGGGTGAACTCTGTGGAACAGAAAGTAGATAAGATTAGAAAGGATGAAGTCAGGAAGGCTTTGAAGAGGATGAAAAGTGGGAAGGCAGTTGGTCCTGATGACATTCCGGTGGAGGTCTGGAAGTGTCTGGGAGAGGCAGCAGTGGAATTTTTAGCTAATTTGTTCAACAGGGTTTTAGAGAGTGAGAGGATGCCTGAGGAATGGAGAAGAAGTGTGTTAGTGCCGATCTTTAAGAATAAGGGTGACGTGCAGAGTTGCAGTAACTATAGGGGGATAAAGTTGATGAGCCATACAATGAAGGTATGGGAAAGAGTAGTGGAAGCTAGGTTAAGGAAGGTAGTGGACATTTGTGAGCAGCAGTATGGCTTCATGCCCAGAAAGAGCACAACGGATGCAATTTTTGCTCTGAGGATTTTGATGGAGAAGTATAGGGATGGTCAGAAGGAGTTGCACTGTGTGTTTGTAGACTTGGAGAAAGCATATGACAGGGTGCCAAGAGAAGAGCTGTGGTACTGTATGAGGAAGTCAGGAGTAGCGGAGAAGTATGTCAGAGTGGTGCAGGACATGTATGAGAGGAGCAGGACAGTGGTGAGGTGTGCTGTAGGTCAGACAGAGGAGTTCAATGTGGAGGTGGGACTGCATCAGGGATCGGCTCTGAGCCCCTTCCTGTTTGCTATAGTGATGGACCAGTTGTCAGAGGAGGTCAGACAGGAGTCTCCTTGGACAATGATGTTTGCAGATGACATTGTGATCTGTAGTGAGAGCAGGGAGCAGGTGGAGGAAAACCTGGAGAGGTGGAGGTTTGCGCTGGAGAGAAGAGGAATGAAGGTCAGTCGTAGTAAGACTGAGTACATGTGTGTGAATGAAAGGGAGGGAAGTGGAACAGTAAGGTTACAGGGTGAAGAGGTGAAGAAGGTACAGGAGTTTAAGTACTTGGGGTCAACAGTCCAGAGTAATGGAGAGTGTGGGAAAGAGGTAAAGAAGCGAGTGCAGGCAGGTTGGAATGGGTGGAGAAAGGTGTCGGGAGTTCTGTGTGATCAGAAAATATCAGCGAGAATCAAGGGGAAGGTGTACAGGACAGTGGTGAGACCGGCCATGCTGTATGGTTTAGAGACAGTGTCACTGAGGAAGAGACAGGAGTCAGAGCTAGAGGTAGCAGAGCTGAAGATGTTGAGGTTCTCTTTGGGAGTGACAAGATTGGACAGGATTAGGAATGAGTACATCAGAGGGACAGCTCATGTTGGACGTTTGGGGGACAAGGTTAGGGAGGCCAGATTAAGATGGTTTGGACATGTTCAGAGGAGGGAGAGTGAGTATATTGGTAGGAGAATGTTGGACATGGGGCTGCCAGGCAGGAGGCAAAGAGGAAGGCCAAAGAGGAGGTATATGGATGTAATAAATGAGGATATGAAGCTAGTGGGTGCAAGTGTTGAGGATGCAGAAGATAGGGATAGGTGGAGAGAGATGATTCGCTGTGGCGACCCCTGAAGGGAAAAGCCGAAAGAAGAAGAAGAAGACACTGCAGAAATGTGACTCATGTCATCATTAATATACCATGATGCTAAATATTTACAAATACAGTTGCTAATTTTGGATTTCTGTTATCAAAATCAGCTTTATTGCCTTGTACTGTGGGTTAACCATGTACAAGGAATTTGCCTTGGTGTATTGGTGCACAACAATAATAATATAAACATAAAATTATAAAAGAAAAATCTAAGAATTTTAAGCATATGTAGAAAATCTAGAGGAAATATTATTCTCGCAGTTTCAGGTTACATCCATTTTTATACTTCCATATCTGCTGTTAAACTCATTTTTTTCAGTTTTCTCTCTCTAGATCTTCTCATGCTTGTTAGTGACAAAGCACATAATCTAAGAGCTAGTAAGTTAAAAAATTGTTAATTTATATAGCAGCTTATGCTAGATGTGTGCAGCATACCTCATAGTGAGATGATAAAGTCCAGTTTTGACATCACAGCAATCCACAAACTCCACACCACAATTCACAAACTTCACTTTACAGCATGTGCTTCAGCCTACAAACATGGCCATCCTGGACTACACTCCTCAGAACATACACACACTCACTTCCAGGTTCTGATTGAATACACCTGTATACAATCAGATACACTTTAAAAGACACATTTCACTCACAGGTCAGTGTGAAGTATATGCTCAGGATACTTGTTGCCTTATTCTTTGGTAATTGAGTTTACCTGGGTTTGATCTGTCCAGTTCCTGTCCAACTCACATTGTATTGTTTGTAAATCTTCTGACCTGTGCTTGTTTCAGCATCTCTCTTCATATCTGATACTTGGAACATACTGGTTCATGAGAGATATAGTGGCTGATTAACACACTGGATTTTATGATATTTTTGCCATAGGCTGGCTGATTTATTTATTTATTTATTTATTTATTTATCCTTCCTTCTGTCCATCTGTACATCCGCCCGTAAGCTGACAGAAACCCCAACCCCCTCGCCCCAAGTAAAAATCTTTTTCTTGTTTTTATGCCAAAATTTTGCAAACAAATGCAAAAACAAAAAGTGTACTTTCTGCAGGCATACAGTAAATATATCATTTTGGATTACTTATAAATCTCTTCCCTTCTCCTTAGTATACAGACATAAGCTACTAAACTATATGGATGTGTGGTTGTCCTTATACACCATTAACCCTTTTTTACCACTACACTGAAATCAGACATTTTCAATCAGAATAAAGAAATGAATTATTTTATTACCTCAAGTCTGATATAAAATGAGTCAGGAGTCTTTATTGCATTTTAGACAATCTTTAATTTTTAATCTTTAATTGTAAACAATTTTTACAAAAAAAAAAGTTAAAAAAAAAAGAATTAACCATAAAAGAAACGTTAATCAAAACAGTTTGACAAAAACAGTATTTAAGGATAAATCATACAAGATAGTAAAAATATGAGATTAAAAATATTTCTCATTATTAGCCAAATGCTACATACTTGCTGGCCAACTTAATTCGTGCGTAACTTAATATCTCATCTAATTTAAACTGAAGCTGACATGCTATATTCCGTGCTAACAAGATATATAAAAAAAATTCAACAGCTGTGTGTGTGTAAAAAGCATTATCGCTTCAAGATGATAGGATAATTTAGCTCTCTTCCTCTCCTCCTCTGTCGATCCCCAGAGTAAATCACTCATTACCAGAGACGTACACCTTCTTTCTCTTATTCCCTCTTCCTCTCTATTGTTCATCACTACTAAAATTATATATTAAAAAAAAAAAACGTTTTATTATGAGTCGTATGCATGCGAGTGTATCCTCCTCTCGCAAAGCAATTTTCATGCTAATGATTGACACACAAAGCTGAGCTCTGTATCTCAAAAGGCAAAAGCAAACATCTGTTCACCCTATTAACATGCTAACAGGGGCAAGTGCCCTCCTGAAGCTCCTAAAGCACTTACCACCATGTAATTGAGCTGCTTATGAAGACACGGAAGGAAACAAGCTCGCCCCGGATATCATATGATGTAGGAAGTAAACAAGCTGGCTCGGCTTCGGCACCGGGTCTCAGAGATGCATTTAAAGCATCCGTCATGGATCTTATTATTTTATAATCTGAGATGTGAGCTCAGGATAGAGACAAGATTAACAATCCAACTGGATTATTTGCTTCATCACCTTTTTACTCATGACTTTTGGCATAAGAACTACTGTTCTGTAAAAACACTCACATCCCCAGCAATTCGGAATCTGTGAGAAACAATTTTTAGCTATAAATCTTAATGTCATTTCAAATTACATGGCTCTTCCTAAAACGCTTCCCCTCCTCTTTTCCTTCCTGTGTCTGTAGGATACAGCCAGATGATGAGGCATAATTATCATCTTTAGGCAAACATTTAACAAAAAACCCCTATTGTGAAGCCACCTGCTATAAAAGTATGTTTAATAATATGATTGCCCGAGTCATTATTCATTACAATTAAGCTCAGATGTATAAATAAACCTCAATTAATGATTCAACTCCACCCTGTGGTCATTTATACAGCAGGTATTTATTAAGATTTGACCCCAAAAAAAAGTGACCCAAGTCAAAAAAAAGAAAGAAATTAATTTGTAATGCTGAAGGCATAGACACTGTGGCAATTAAACACAATTAAATCCATACATTTTTGTCACTCATGTAATTCTATAAGGCTGGAAGATCAGCTTTGCAAACCGGCAAATGCTGAGACAGCTCTGCCACTTTGTGTTGATTTCTGTTTGATCCTCTTCGATTCAATTATGTAGATTCAACGGTGGTTAAAGAACACAGAGTTAATCAAGTGATCAAGTCAGACTGGCTCAAGAGTACATCTTCTCACTCTTACATATTCCATGATCATATTCTTACACACACACCCACCCACACACACACACACACACACACCTAACTGTTTCTGTGAAGGAAAGGAAGTCAAGAGTTCGCTTCTAATTAGTCGATTTTGAGCACTGGTACGAGATGACCTTTACCTGAGGATGAGGTGGATATTGTGTATGTGTCTTATACAAACAGCTTAAAGAGAGAGAGAGAGAGAGAGAGAGAGATGGAGAGAGAGCGAGAGAGCGAGAGAGACAAAAAGAGAGAGAGCGAGAGAAAGAGAGAGAGAGAGAGAGAGAGAAAGAGAAAGAGACAGAAAGTGAGAGACAGACAGAGAGAGAGAGAGAAAGAGACAGAAAGAGAGAGTGAGACAGAGACAGCGAGAGAGAGAGAGCTTCATTTTGTAGTGGTAGTAGGTTTTCCACCACAGGAAAGTCTTCAGGATAGAGCGTATGGCACTTCCCGCTTTCTCGGTAATATGACAAGCTGATATTTTCTCTTAACTTCAAGAGAGAGTGTAAAAATCATTTGCAGCATTAAAAACAAAAGGCTCATGGTTGTCTTTTCAGTGATTTCTTCATTAACTGCTGATGAATTTATTTGTTTAGTTCTGTCGACCGCTTTACTTTTTTTTATCCATTACAATTTTTTTTAAAGCTGTCTGCTGTGCGCTTTATCAAATTCCAAACTGAAATGAACAGGCGTGTGTATGTTTCTCATGCCACTGTCTGAAAAATTGTGAACAAAGTCAATCCTTGAGAAAAATCTGCATTCGAATCTTACACCAAGTCTGACAGAAAAAAAATCAAAATAAACATTTGGACGGCACGGTGGCTAACTGGTTAGCACGTTCGCCTCACACCTCCATCGTCCTAGGTTCGAGTTCCTGCTCACTGTGTGTGTGGAGTTTGCATGTTCTCCCTGTGCTTGGTGGGTATCCTCCGGGTGCTCCGGTTTCCTCCCAGATGACATGCTTCTAGGCTGATTGGAGTCTAAATTGCTCGTAGTGTGTGTGATTATGTGAGGGAATGAGTGTGTGCCCTGTGATGGGTTGGCACACCGTCCAGGGTTTATCCTGCCTTGATGCCCGATGATGCATGAGATGGCACAGGCTCCCCGTGACCTGATGATAGATCGGATAAGCGGTAGACAATGGAAAAATGAACAATTGAATATAGGTTATTTGCAGGATACAGCAGGAATATGTTAAAAATTACATGTGACGTGTTACATAACGACATTTAGAGTGTTTACAGAGGTGGGATCGGGTGAAATATGTTGTGCCAGAATGTTCAGTGTTTAAAGGATGCTAGTAAAAAAAAAGAGAGGTTCTTGATAACTTTAGGCAGAGGATTTCATGTAGCACTGCACTTATTAAACTGGCTTTTTACCCTCTGTAATCTTT
The DNA here is from genome assembly GCA_033459395.1 of Hemibagrus guttatus. Classification (NCBI taxonomy): domain Eukaryota; kingdom Metazoa; phylum Chordata; class Actinopteri; order Siluriformes; family Bagridae; genus Hemibagrus; species Hemibagrus guttatus. The sequence goes on from JAUCMX010000006.1 coordinate 26,309,449, forward strand.
ACAAGCAGACAGCCAAGGAATTTAGAAATTTTAGGCCATCTTATTATCATCATCCAAATAAGCAAGTGCTAATGCTGTAACAAAGGAGCAAGAAAGTACTTAACAGAGAAGGGAAAAAAAACAAGCAAAACCTATAAATACAGAAAAGACAAGACAGAAGACAGAATTATATATATATATATATATATATATATATATATATATATATATATATATATATATATATATATATATATATATATATATATATAGTAGACAATGGTCATATTATAGTGTGTAAAGTGTTTAGTGTGAAACCGAATAATTGAGCATGAGGTCAGTCTTCTGTCAGATTCTGGACACTGAACAGAAACATGTGCAGGATATAAAGTCTGGAAAGGACCTATGATTATCTTATCATAAGGTGAGAGATTAAAGTGGAGAGCTAGATGACCTCAGCTAGTCGGGTGACCTTAATTTATACTGACGTCCTCTTTTATTCTTAAGAAATGCACTTTTAAAAGTGTATAGAACATAAAATTAAAAGGTTTCATTAAAACCCTAAAATAAAAGAAGCCTTCATTAAAAAAGAATAAAAAAGGATTATAAGCATCCAAGTTAAATACATCACAAAGAATAATTTATTTATTTAATCTTTTATTATTAATCATTATTTCAGGGGTTATTAGCGTTTTTTTTTTAATTAGGGGTATCTTATTAAAGGTATTATTATTTTATTATGGGAATTTTATTAGGGGTATTAATCATTAAGGTGTAATTATTAGTGTACATTTATTTATACAGAAATTACAACATTGTGTTAGGAAGAAAAGGCTGTAGTATCAATAACAGCAAAACTTTTTCTTCTTATTGAGGTGTTTTTATGAAATTTCAAAAATATTTCACAAATTTAATCAGCAATTTGATCATTTCTAAAATGTCGCTCAGAAAAATGTCAACTCTACAACATCTTGCAGTGTTATTTACCTAGAGATACAATTTCTAAAAATAATGGCACCTTTATTCGGATTACAGAACTGTCTTAATGTAAAAGCTTCATTGATCTCTAAGGATTGTACATAAAAGCATTTTTTAGGTTGAAAGGTTCTATTGGCCAAGTTCAGGACCCCAGGGTTCTATAAAGAACCTCAAGGAACTTTGGAGTGTATTGCATGTTTCAGTCTGCTTAGTGTGTCAACCCAATTCCCTGTCTACCGAGGCAGAAAAGGAACTTTAGATTAAAATTCTTTAATAGGCTTGAGCTGAAAATGTAAATTTACAAACAAAGAGGTGCACAAGGTACAAGGTATAAAAGAGAGTGAGAGAGAGAGAGAGAGAGAGAGCGAGAGAGAGAGAGAGAGAGACAGAGAGAGAGAGAGAGAGATTTAGTGTGGGAGTCTCAAGTTGTTTTCCAAACCACAATCCTCGAGTGAGACGCAGTCAAATAGAGGAGATTAGGTTAATTATTTTCCCCCGTTTTCTTCAAAACTCCCTTATTGTTTTATTATGTGCTCTTTAACATTGCCCCAAATCCCTATTATAGTGTGATTGCCTCAGTTGAAAGGAATTTGCAGCGCTCTACCTCCCACGGAGACAGAGTGCACATGCATGCAGCTTCAATAAAAAGCAGAATTATTGTGATGTTCTCACATTGACGTTCGCTTGAGTGTACAGGCATGCACGGCAATTAGAAGTGTTAATGTGACTGCGTTCCGATGTGAAATGGCAGGTTCTCAAATCACCCTGCTCAAATCGCATCTGTCTGGAATAAAACTACAAAAAAACAAAAAAAAACAAAGGAGTGGCTAATCGCTCTTCTCACTAAAGCTATTGTTTTGTGCATGTCTTCCATCTCTTCAGCAGTCATGGGAAAATATCTAGTTTTAACAAAATAGTAAAATTTTTTGTATGCTGGCACAATAACCATAATGAATTGGGTAAACCTAAAAAATTGGGCAGCTAAATCCAAGATAATAATTCACTCATTCATTGTCTACCGCTTATCCAATCTATTCTCAGGTCATGGGGAGCATGTGCCTATCTCAGGCGTCATTGGGCATCAAGGCAGGATACACCCTGGACAGAGTGCCAACCCATCGCAGGACACACAGACACACACACACACACACACACAACGGACAATTTAGAGATGCCAATCAACCTACAATGCATGTCTTTAGACCCGGGGAGGAAACCCCTGACGCATGGGGAGAACATGCAAACTTCACACACACATAGCGGAGGCGGGAATTGAACCCCCAACCCTGGAGATGTGAGGCAAACATGCTAGCCACCAAGCCACTGTGCCCCCCCCCGGACAATAATGAAAATCATATATTATGTAGCATTTCTTGCTAAATTATCCTAATATGTAATTTAGGCTAAATATTTATTTTTAAATATAATTCTTTACCAAGGGGGCACGGTGGCTTAGTGGTTAGCACGTTTGCCTCACACCTCCAGGGTTGGGGGTTCGATTCCTGCCTCCGCCGTGTGTGTGGAGTTTGCATGTTCTCCCTGTGCCTCGGGGGTTTCCTCCGGGTACTCCAGTTTCCTCCCCCAGTCCAAAGACATGCATGGTAGGTTGATTAGCATCTCTAAACTGTCCATAGTTTGTGATTGCGTGAGAGTGTGTGTGTGTGCCCTGCGATGGGTTGGCACTCCGTCCAGGGTGTATCCTGCTTTGATGCCCTATGACGCCTGAGATAGGCACAGGCTCCCCGTGACCCGAGTGTAGTTCGGATAAGCGGCAGACAATGAATGAATTCTTTACCAAGTATCTCTGTAGAAAAGGATATCTATCTACAGTGGGGCTAAAAAGTATTTAGTCAGCCACCAATTGTGCAAGTTCTCCCACTTAAAAAGATGAGAGAGGCCTGTAATTTTCATCATAGGTACACTTCAACTATGAGAAACAGAATGAGAAAAAAAAATCCAGAAAATCACATTGTCTGATTTTTAAAGAATTTATTTGCAAGTTATGGTGGAAAATAAGTATTTGGTCAATAACAAAAGTTCATCTCAATACTTTGTTATATACCCTTTGTTGGCAATGACAGGGGTCAAACGTTTTCTGTAAGTCGCCACAAGGTTTTTACACACTGTTGCTGGTAGTTTGGCCCATTCCTCCATGCAGATCTCCTCTAGAGCAGTGATGTTTTGGGGCTGTCGCTGGGCAACACAGATTTTCAACTCCCTCCAAAGATTTTCTATGGGGTTGAGATCTGGAGACTGGCTAGGCCACTCCAGGACCTTGAAATGCTTCTTACGAAGCCACTCCTTCGTTGCCCGGGCGGTGTGTTTGGGATCATTGTCATGCTGAAAGACCCAGCCACGTTTCATCTTCAATGCCCTTGCTGATGGAAGGAGGTTTTTACTCAAAATCTCATGATACATGGCCCTATGATATCTATCTATCTATCTAAACAAACAAACAAAAAGCCCTCTTCTTATTTAAGCCCCACCCACTTCAAATTTAAATCCTCTAACATATACAGATATGAATATGTGGGGCATTAATCAGATACAGATACCCCTACTTTGTTTCTACCCAAATAAAAATTTGTATTGACTCCAATAATGTACTTTGCCCCATGTCCTTGCCAGTCGTATAACCTAAGCGTTCAAGCATTTAGTATAAATAGTTATTATTAGCTAAAAACATAAATGATGACATTTCTCCCACAGGATTAGATCATACTGCATCATGGCTAGTTCCTTGGTACGTGTTGGCAGAGTAATCTCTCTGTGATTTATTTCCATCAGATTGCAAACTCATCCAGTTTGGTGTAATCCACCGGATGGATCATAGCTTGATGTTTGTACAGTTTAGGACTCTAGTTCTGGAATGGTACCTCCTAGAGATGTCTAAAGTACACCCTAAAAAAATGATGGAGATGATCCCAGGTCAGAGTTAATCCTGGTTTGGTAACGCCTCAACGTTATGCAAATACAAAACTATTTGTAGGAAATATGATGATCCATGTCATTTGGATGGACTTGTACTGTACATGTAATGAGCGAAATGATGTAAAATGGGTTTTTATGGGCATTTTGGTTTATCCACATCCATTATCTCTTAATCTAAAACTTGTGCTTTACATGACGTGGCAATTTCTTTTACACCCAAGCACTCCTCTTTCTCTCTGCACTAGCTCTCTGCCTCTTTAAGGTTTATGTGAAGGCATGGAAGTAAAACAGTACCAGTTCTCCAAACCGTAAATCTGTCTTTGAGGTGATGCTTGTTGGAGTGATCCTGCCCTGATTTACACTCCTTCGGGAATGATCGACAAGCAGCCTCAAGAACGGAGACAGAGAGTGTGATAGGGAGAGGAAAAAAAAGACATAAAACTCCTGTTTCAACAAAGAATGGCGGGATAAGAAGCTCAATATCAGCACTATGTGGCAGAGGAACCAATGCGGCTGAACAATGGCGCTCAGTAGAAGTCCGTCATCACGGGAACAGAGACGCGTCTAAGATTACAGCCTCGATCAACTGCCTGAACGCGCTGCTTTGAACTAGATTCCATTTTCTGAAAAGTAGAAACACAAACCTCAAAGCCGTTCGAATTAAACTTCATCCAGTGGTCCTGAGAGAACATTCTGAAATGTTTTGGCATTGCTATTTTGCTCTTGATGCTGAAGCACTGATTACAGAGAGAGGAGTTTGTGGAGCTTAAAACGTCCTACATTGGAATTTCAGTTTTTGAATGGTTGAGTGTGTTGTGAGATCATCTGTGATTAGGAGATGTTCTTATATAATGACTAAGGATTTTAGAAAACGGAGGAGGAAACTGGAAGTCTAGATAGGTCCGGATGGGAGAATGAGTTGATAAGTAGCACGGGTTCACAAAAGGTTAGTTTTGAAGATAAGTGAGAAAGGGTGGAGGGTTTTTTTAAACCTGTTGGAAAGACAAACAATTAAAGATGACTCACCATGGATGGGCGATTAAACGTAGGTGATTGATTCATCTGGTGTGTTAGTTATAGATAATAGATAAGTTCATTATAGTAATTAGTGATAGTAACACCTACTCCAACATCCAAGTACACACCCTGATGGTGAAAAATTACAGTTATTATTATTCCAAAGAAGGAGACCCTTGTGTTGTGAGCAATTACCAGCCGAGATCAGAACCTACGTCGGATCTTACTGTCATCAGAGGTCATCAGAACGTGGATGGTAATTTAGCAAAGTGACATACAGGCTTCAGGGGAGCTCAGATTAGAAAAGAAAGAGCTAGTTTAAATCTGCCGGTGAGAGTGAATGAGCTGCCATGGCCCACTCCCCTGACATGCCTGATGAATTATATTCAACCTCACTGAGAATGGAGATTTGGCTGAATATGGATTATGGAAATGGACATGGATATGAAATAGGGTGCTAATGTGCAGGGATGGCTTCAGGCCAGAGGGAATGATGAGCAGGGTGATAAGACACGTAGAAGGAAAGAAAGAGTGAGGAAGAGAAAATGCATTACATGACGTCATCTTTATTGAAATGGCTTTGGACTGATCAGTGGATTTTGTGTCGAGCTTGTTTAGCGCTGTTATCATTTTCACATTCTAGATCGCACAACTTCGATGATTGTTTCACTTTAAATTGTCCCTGAAATCAAAATTTGGCATTTTAGAGCTTTTTGTTTTAAGTCTCTGGATTTTGTAGACACAGTAAGCCCGTATATGTAAAGCTTCCATATTTTCACCTCAGAGAAACATGAAGTTAATGAACTGTAAACTATTCAAACTGCTGCTCATGCTGCATCACAGGACTGTGTAACAGCTAGAGGAAAGTGCAGTCTGCCCTATTCCACATATATGACCTCACTGGTACCACTGATTGGTTAGTGTTGGATTTGTGCATGTATCTTCAGTTTAAAATGCATTATATACATTAAACTATATTTTAAATTTATTCACATACCATGCTGGTCACATGATCACATTCTTCTCTGAAGAGCTTTTACCCTTACCGATATCTCTAAAACGCAATGTACAGTATAATTTATATGATTACACGACCACAGTTTAATTATTAGAAAGAGATTTTCAAACATGAGGTGGGCACGGTGGCTTGGTGGCTTGGTGGCACGGTGGCACGGTTGCTTCACACCTCCAGGGTTGGGGGTTTGATTCCCGTCTCCGCCGTGTGTGTGGAGTTTGCATGTTCTCCCCGTGCCTCGGGGGTTTCCTCCGGGTACTCCGGTTTCCTCCCCGGTCCAAAGACATGCATTGTAGATTGATTGGCATCTCTAAATTGTCCATAGTGAGTGAATAAGAGTGTGTGTGTGCCCTGAAATGGGTTGGCACTCCGTCCAGGGTGTATCCTGCCTTGATGCCCGATGACACCTGAGATAGGCACATGCTCCCCGTGACCCGAGAATAGATTGGATAAGCGGTACAGACAATAGAATGGAATGGAATTTTCAAACATCATCATCCCCACACTGCTGCAGTACCCGAGAAAGAGGCAGCGGGCAGTTTAGCCCATTTTGGAGCTCTACTTGAGGTTAAAATGGCACCTCGCGTGCTATTACAGAGCTCAATATGTTTTAATCAATTATTTTTTCAATGATTTAAGATATATGAATTTGTAATACGTTTTGTTTACAATGATGAACCTCTGTTCATAGCAATGTTTTATTTGCTACACTTTTATACAGGCATAAATACACATTGTAAAATAAAAAAGAGATTATTCAGTCATATATTTATATTTTTCAAAAGTAAAATTTGTTTTAACTGAATTTAATTGAGGGGGCACGGTGGCTTCACACCTCCAGGGTTGGGGGTTCGATTCCCACCTCCGCTATGTGTGTATGGAGTTTGCATGTTCTCTCCGTGCCCCAGGGGTTTCCTCCCCCAGCCCAAAGACATGCATTATAGGTTGATTGGCATCTCTAAATTGTCCATAGTGTGTGTGTGTGTGTGTGTGTGTGTGTGTGTGTGTGTGTGTGTGTGTGTGTGTGTGTGTGAGATTGGGCCCTGTGATAGACTAGAATCCTGTCCAGGGTGTACCCTGCCTTGTGCCTGTAGTCTCCTGGGATAGGCTCCAGGTTCCCTGTAACCCAGTAGTAGGATAAACAGGTATAAAAAATGGATGGATGGATGGATGGATGGATGAATTTAATTGAGTCATAAAGCCAGTGTCATGAACTGAAACAAATCATTCGGTGCCTGAGAAAGAGACAGTGGTCATTTTAGCCGACTTTGGAGCTTTATTTGAGATTGTGTATAGACAGAATTACACCTTGTAAAAAAAAGTCTTTTCAGTCATCATCTTTGTTCAAAAACACTTTAACTGAATCATGAATCATTTGAATCAATTCATGGCCAGAGTGTATCATTACACCCCTAGATTTGAGTTTGTTTCGAATTCAGTGTGGTGTATTCCATTGGCTGTTGTGGAAATCAGGGAATGAAACGCAGCCTCCCTTCCTTCCTCTTTCAACAGTCAACATATGCAATCAGATCACAGCTTTTACATGTTCCATTACAGTCCTTATTGTACAATATAATCTTCAAATTGGATGGAATTCATCCCAAAGGATTCCATCCCAAAAGAGGTTTGTCAGAAAAAAATTGAGGGGAACTGGCTCTCTGGATCACTCACTGGAGTGGGTAAGCTTTGTGTATGTGTGTGTGTGTGTGTGTGTGCATTCTATTGGCTCGTTTTCATCTCATCCTAGGGGGAGCTCTTGAATCGTGCAATCAAAGCAACAGCGAGAGATAGAGACAGAGGTAGGTCTTGCTGAGCTGACAAGGCAGGGGATATAGTGACACACACACACACACTATTGTTTTGATGAAGCTTTCCCATGGTGGGAGAGTAGCGTAGAGGAGAACGCACTCCCCTGCATGAACACACAAACCCTTCCTGACATTCACAACCTGTTCCTTCCTCCAGTCAAACAATCCCACACTGCCTCTGTGTGTGTCTGTGTGCTTGTGTGACAGATGAGCGAGCGACTGCCAGACTGAGTGGCTCCTGTTGTTCAAAGGCAGGCAGATTAAGTGCCCACACACTTGCATTATAAGTAATTTAAGAAAACTATTTTTTTTCTTCCGGATGAGATTGTGTCTTCTTCTCCAAACCTCTCCTTCTTCCTCTTTTATATATACAGTATATATATATATATATATATATATATATCATATTTATTTTAATTTTTTTCTTACCATCTGCAAATCCAGCTGATTGTAGCACAATTTCCAAGGAGTTTGATAGGATGATTTAAGGCTGAAGTTAGAATGGATTGTGTCATTAGAAGTCCTTGTCACCATTTTGCAGTGACACCATATTAATGAGAAAGTCAAAGCAGAATTTATGGAAACATCAAAAGTTGTGCTGTTTTACATCAGAGACTCGATTCGTCTACATATGACGAGAGCTAGAATCGTCTTTAGGTAGAGATGAATTCAAACTGGTGCCATTTTCAGCAGGTAGGTGGACAAAGTGGGAAACTGTTAGCTAAAGTGAAGTTAGATCAGCGTGTCAATTAAAGTCCTAGTACTGAATGCATGAACAGGATTTTATCATATCAAACACTTTTATGCGTATAAATGCAAGAACAGCCCTGATTAAATCATAAAAGCTACAAAAACTCAGAGTCAGAGTCAATATAATGACATCACAGTCTTAATAATGCATCTTTTTTTTTCTAGATAGTCATAATCTTAAGTTGGAGCTGAACATATATTGAAAAAAACAAAACAAAAGAAAAAAAAACACCACAAATTGCCTTACAAATTGTTCATTTAAATCACAATCCAGGAACAGGGATCAAATTTCCTCATCAGACACAGTAAAAATCCCAAATATATAAAATATTTTATAATATTAATATCATATAAATATGTTAGCTTAATGATATGGGTTTCTGTCATGGTACTTCAAGCAAGATCATAGGCTAGCTAGTGGATTTTTTAAGTCATTGAACACTTAAACGTCATTAAATGGATATGGAATTTCAAATAAAATTAAAAATTGCTAGCAAGTTATCATTTGAGACTATATAAATGATAAGTAACTTAGCTACATTCTTGCAGAGGAAGTTGAGAGTCTCAGAAATTATGACGTCATGTCCAGGTTCATGCTTCCTGGATTTTGTAGTGCATTGTGGGATTTCTTAGGGAATGGATTTTCCAGTGCCCTGGAAGCATTTTGCGATTGAAAGGGATGGGATGAGGATAAGGATGAGGAAGAGGTTCTCTTTTGAACCTGGTTCTTCTCAAGGTTTCTTCCTCATTCATACACACATCAATCCACGTTCTACTGCTGCAGCCTGCTGGACTTCCTGTATATCCTGAGTGACAGATGTCTCGTCCAATCAGAGGTAAGAATTCCATTCGTAAACTATATCTACCTTTTCCGGTTTGTCTGAATTGTCCTTGTGTTTTCGTATTTTGATGGTTATAGTTTCTTAATTAGGGACATCAGTAAAAGTCTGTACTCACTATCATGTGGGTTGTGCACATGATTCCTGTGTTGAGTTATTTCCTGTCATGGACAGACACGGACAGATAGAGTGATATCTCCGCTTGGTTGGAGCAAGTTTTTCTCCAGTGCCTCTGCTGGCACCGGGCCTGTAGGCCTGAACAAACACACACCATCCTCTACCCTTTTGTAGTGCCCCATTTCTGCTGGACCTGTTCTGCCAATTCCTCTCACTGACACACCAGGAAAAGGCTGTTGAGCTAATTTTTTTCTTCAAACATCCATACCAACCCAATTGTACACCCAGAGCTCTGGCACATTCTGGACTTGAGCCACAGTCAACATGGAGCTATCCATTAAGGAAAAGCTTGCTAAAAGGGTGGGAGAGGATGCAGTGAATAAGGTTTGTGGGTTTTTTTTCTTTTGAGCCTGATCTCAGTAGCTGAAATCCAATAACTGAGTAAGATTGAGCATTTTTACTTTCTGAACAAAAAAAAAAAAAGCCAAATAGACTGCACACTCGATAAATGCCCTTTACTTTCCGAGAGGAAGTTGAGTCACTCTCCATTCTTTTCTTTCTCTTTCTTTCTCACCTATTGATAGCTCTGCAAGTTCTTTCCTGAATCTAAATTTGCTCGGTCAATAGCAGTAGGTTCAATTTTTTAGATTTTCGTCGTAGATGAAGGAAAAAAGTGTTCCTATTGTCGCTCACACTGAGCTATTTAACGTGTTTAAAGGAAGTTTACCTTGGAGTTTAACACTTTGTTCGGCTCACCAGATGATGCTCAGGTGTTTTGGGAAACTTCAGAGGAAAATGTGTATGGACCAACAACTAGAGTGTTAAGTGTGTAGATTCAGTCGCTAAAGACTTTCAGAAAATACTTTCTACTTTACTCTATTTAATTCTACTCCACTCCATTCTACCCCACTTTGCTCTTCTCTGTTCTACTCTACTCTACTCTATTTTACTCTGTTGTATTCTCCTCTACTCTATTCTACACTGCTCTCTTTAACTCTATACTTCTCTACTCTGTTCTACTCTACTTTATTCTTCTTTATGCTAATCCATGCTATATTACTCTATTCTACACTACTCTATTTGACTTTGCTCCATTGAACCCCCTAATCTCCTTTAATCTACTCTATTCTATTCTACCCCATTTTACTCTACTGTATTCTTTTCTACACTACTCTACTCAACTTTACTATCTTTACTTTCTACTCTATTCTAATCTATGCTATAATACTTTATTCTACACTACTCTATTGAACTCTACACTACTCTGTTCTATGCTACTCTACTCTACCATATTCTATGCTACTCTTCTCTATTCTATTCTTCTCCATTTGACTTTATTCCATTCCAATTTCTACTCTTCTACTCTTTGCTCTTCTACTCTATTTTACTCTATTTTATTTACTCTCCTTTATTCTACTCCATTTAACTCTACTGTATTCTCCTGTACACTTCTCTATTCCATCCTAATTTATGTTTTTTGTACCCCAAAAAATTCCCACTTAAGAAAATACATACACAAGTTACACTGTGCACATATTAGATTTTTTTTTTTTTTTGCCAAAGTCTGTTTCCTTTCTTTATTAAAATTATTATGTCATACATGATAAAGGATAAAGGTGTAACAACATGGCAGTATATTAGATAGATTAATCTACAACAGTTGGAAATTATGGTTGGACTAAGGTTGGATTCAGCCATTATAAATATAGAAAGTGGAAAACTCAGTTCAAGTCTTATTCATACAACCCTATAAAAGAGCACTAAAAGCATTTATATATATATATATATATATAAAAATGCTCCATTAACAACAAGAAAAGTGAACTAGCTTTTTAACTAATGGCCCCTGACATAAAGTCAGAATGAAAGAAATGAGCTAACTCTATAATTTACTTGACACCTCATGGCAAAAACACCAAGTCTGATAACAAGACTTAACTACCGCCATCAATTAATTGAGGATTAATTTTGACCCAAGCCTTGTAATTGCTCATTTCCCCTCAAAATGATTTCTCCCTTGAGAGACAATGCTAATTTCGACTGCATTATCTTAGCAGTAACACACAAGAGAGGACAACCTTGACAAACTTCTAACAATTAACACAATCTATTTTTTTAAAACTGTTTATCATTAGAAACTGTATTTCATGATGAACTGCTTATATATAGATGGAAATCAAACTGAATCAACCTCATGAGCCAAACAAATGAACACAAAATCCTGTGCATGCTTCAGTGCTTAAAGTATATAACCGTTAATTAACGCCTGCTCCCATATTTTTTAAGGTTGCACTCCCTAGTTTAAAATTTATTGGAGGACGCAGCAAGGCTAATTGGGGTGTAACGGAAGACTGCATTCACTACGTTCACTCCCAGATCACTGTCTCTTGCCTCCGATTAATGTAGTTTGTTCTCTTTCTTGGCAAAATACTGCAAATGTACTGCCCTGGACTGTTTATGGGCCAGAACACTAAATGGAGGGGAAAAAAGTGCCCAGAGTGAGGCTGAGGGTCTAAATAAATAATAACGGTAAATTGTTTCTACCGTGTAGGACAAGAATGAAAGCCCTGAGGTTTGTGTTGAGTAAAAAAGGAAAGCAAAATGTAAATGATAAACAAAAATATTAAAAAAATAAACAATATTTCCTCCAACAAAAGACTTTAATAGCAATGAATAGACATAACTGACTGAATTCATCAGAGATTATTTCTCTACTGATTTTATCCTGATTTAATATGAGATCAGTGGAGTGAAGAGACAATGATGATGATGATGATGATGAGGAATGTGCTGAAATGCCTTCTACATCGATGTGATAGCTCATTTCATTCCAAACATCCTGAGCTTCTCCTTCCTTCCATTTTCTCTGGAACCCTCCGGTCCTCTGGCAGCACACTACACCAACCCCTACACCAGATTGCCCTCATCGGGTGGCAGGACCTTTAGTGCCATGGCCCCCAAAGTGTGAAATGCCCTGGCACAAGCTTTCAGTAAGCTGAAAACCCTCTCTTCTCACAATATTACAATAAAAAGCCTTTTTAACTCTATTATCCTTTTGTTTTCTTTTTTAAAATGAATTTTGCTTTATTTATTTTGTGTTACAAACTTGTGACTTTAAATGTTAGAATTGTGCTATAGAAATCTAAAATATAAATTTCTAGACTATTCTACTCTACTTTATTCTATTCTATTCTAATCTACGCTGTTCTACTCTTCTCTATTCCATTCTGTTTTATTTCACTTCTACATTAATCTATTTCACTCTACACTACTCTGTTCTGTTCTACTTTACCCTTATTCTACTCTACTCTTCTTTATTCCATTCTAATTTATGCTATTCTGCTCTGTTCTACTTTACTTTATTCTATTCTATTCTAATCTACACTATTCTACTCTATTTCACTCTACTTTATTCTGCTCTTCTCCATTTTACAATACACTACATTGAATTTTCATTGTTTATTTTTTCGAATTTATTATCCTTTACTAATCTGTTTTTTTTTATTTTGTGTTACAAACTTGTGACCTTAAGTGTTAGAATTCTGCTATAGAAATCTAAAACATAAATAAAGGTATATATATTTCCTTTTTCATTTTGTCAAATGTATTATCCTTTACTTCTCTTTTTGTTAATGATTTTTTTTATTTTGTGTTATAAACTTGTGTTAAAATTGTGCTATAGAAATCTAAAACAGGAATATGTTTTTTTTTCACTTTTAATTTTTTCGACTCTATTATCTTTTACTTCTCTTTTTTTTTTAAAGATTTTATTTTTTTTATTTTTTTTATTTTATATTACAAACTTGTGACCATAAGTGTTAGAATTGTGCTATAGAAATCTAAAACAAAGGAATATGTTTTTCTTTTTTCACTTTTATTTTTTTTTCAACTCTATCATCTTTTATTTCTCTTTTTAAAAAAATATTTTAAACTTGTGACCTTAAGTTTTAGAATTATGCTGTAGAAATCTAAAACATAATAAAGGAATACATATTTCTTTTTTTTCATTCTTCATCTCTATTATCCTTTACTTCACTTTTTTAAAATTATTTTTTTTTTAATTTATTACAAACTTGTGACCTTGAGTGTAAGACTAATCAAACATTACCCATGTATGATATCATTGTATGGAATGATTACAGTTTTCTTCCTGATGACTTCTCAGGGAGCTAAATTAAATGAAAATGGATCAGACCCTGAGGTTCTAATCATATTTTGGCCTGTGTTGTGGTGACAGGAACCTGAAGCAGCAAACGAAGAGATTTCAGATTAATTTAGCAACACTGCGAGAGGTTTGAAGCCCAAAGGCTTCATAATATGATGGAACCCAGACACTCAAATCACTCTGCTGATCTGCTGGATGTATGATAAGAAGCTGAATAAGCTCATCAGGAAAACTGGATGCAAACTGGACACCCAGGAGGTGCTGTTGATGCGGCAAAAATTGAGAGGATCGGTTTCTCTCACCACCTCCAAACACCACCTCCATGCCCCCTTCATACTGGCCAAACTGTGGCGCTGTTTCTCCAGTGGACTTCGATTTCACAGAGGTCATCAATATCCTACTCTACAAGGAGTCAACTATGAAGATGGGAAATTATCTGGACGGTGAAGACGGTGGCACTACACACACACACACACACACACACACACACACACACACAGCCACTTTATTTATGACTTTAATTATGACCACTGTACATTTTTTACACACACTGCCACAGCTGCTCATCTCACATGTTTATCGTACAATTTTAAACGTGACAATCTGTGATATTTCTATCTAGCTAATCTGTACATAAATCTCAGTGTGTAAGGTGGAGAGTTGTGTATTTGTGTAGTCATACGTTCTTATTTGTGTTATTTTGTGAGTTTACTGTGTGCCCTGAGTCTTGTGCTGTTCTTGTGTTAAGTCTTAGTCTCACTTGTTGCTCTTGTTTTGTGAGTGTTGTGACACCAAATTTCCCCTCAAAGATTAATACTATTAATTCTAATCGATTCTACTCTCTACTATGCTCTAATCTATTTAATTCTACTCTCCTCCATTCTACCCCTCTTTACTCTTCTCTATTCTATTCTACTCCATTTTACTCTACTGTGTTCTCTTCTACTCAATTCTGCACTACTCTCTCTAACTCTATACTTTCCTGCTCCATTCTACTCCTCTCTTCTATATCCCATGCCACTTTACATTATTCTACTCCATTCTAATCTACTCCTCTCTACTCTTCTCTATTCGATTCTACTCCATTTTACTTTATGCTATTCTGATCTGCTCTTTTCTATTCTATTCCACTTTATGCCATTCTATTCTATTCAATTCTACTCCATTTTTTCTCTATTGTATTCTCCTCTACTCTATTGTACACTTCTCTATTCTGTTCTACTCTTCTTTATTCTATTCTCCTTTAATGTACTATAGTCTACTCTTTACTGTACTCTACTCCATTCTACTCAATTCTACTCCAAATTGCTATACTGTGTTCTCCTCTCTATTCTACACTACTCATTTTAACTCTACACCTCTCTACTCTGTTCTACTCTACTTTATTGTACACTATTTTGCTCTTCTCTGTTCCATTCTGTTTTATTTCACTTTATTTTACTCTATTCTACACTACTCTAACTCTACTCTACTCCATTCTGCTCATCTCTCTTCTTCTCTAGTCCATTCCATTTTTCACTATTCTAATCTATTTTACTCTTCTCTATCACATTTTATTTCACTCTATTCTACACTGTTCTATTTAATTCTACACTACTCTGCCCTATTCTACTCTGTTCTAGGCTAATCTACCCTATTCTACTCTACTCTTGTCTATTCCATTCTACTCTGCTCTACTCTGCTCTTCTCCTCTACTATACATTAATCTATTCAACTCTACTTTAATCTACTCTGTGAATGGGAACCAACTTTACAGAGTGTGCAATTCTCACCTTTGAATAAATACAGAAACACTAATATGCCTATAGACAAATACATAGCACAGCACTAATGATATTAATAATGATGATAAATAATGACCTTCTGCAAACAGCTTTAATTCAGCTACTTGAAACACAAACAATAACCCAAGCTCGGGATCGATCAACAGACCTCGGGGTTGTGAGGCAGCAACAATAACCACTTCAACACCATGCTGCCTCTGTGATATTTATGTATAAAATAATAATAAGTGCATAACTTTAGTAATTATTTGATCCTTGTCAGTGTCACGTTGGATCCAGTATCCTGGGAAGACTTTGTGCTAGGTGGGAATGCTCTCTGGATGGGAAACAGCAGTGAATCATAGATCAAATGCAGGACAGTACACAATGACTTTAGAGACATATTTTATATCTGAGGAAATGAAGCACAGCAGGACATGCACTTATAGAAAATGTATTATATTACATGGTGCTGTGAAGCCGGCAAAGGTGACATAAATATTCTGTTTACATACGATCGTAACTTATCAACCATTGTTTATGTTATGTTATGGTTAAAGTACTTTTATTCCTATTTAAAGCATTAAATAACTCCAGCCTATATTAGAGATCTACTTGCAACCACTACCCCAGGAAAATCATTAAGGCCATCCTTGTGTAACTTGTTGGCTGGTTAAAAACTGAAAGATGAGAGTGCTTTCTCCTAGACTATAGCACATCGTTCCAACTCCTATTAAAATTTGATCTCAAAACAAGCAGGGTGTATACAGTTAGATGATATCTGCTTCCAGTTTTATGCCTAAGTTGTACATTGTTTCTGTTTGTGGCCTTTTATCTTTATTCCCTCCCTCCATTCATCCATCTATCCATTATTCTATTTTCTTTCCTGGTAATCTTACAGGGTCACAGGAAACCTGGAGTCTATCCCAGGGGACTCGGGACACAAGGAGAGGGACACCCTGATCATTCGTCACAGACACACATGCACACACTATGCACATTGTAGAGATGCCAATCAACCTACAGAGCATGTCTTTGAACTGGAGGAGGAAACCGGAGCACCCAGAAGAAACCCTCAAAGCACGGGGAGAACGCACAAACTCCACAAAACACAGGGCAGAGAGACAGGAATTGAACCCCTCAACCCCAGTGAACCTTCATGTTTAAAGTCTGATTTTAATGACTTATGGTTAGACTAACCTGATGCATCACACAAGCCTAACTTCTCCTTTTAGACTTGTAACATTGTAAGTACTTGTAAGTATTATAAAACAACAACTATATTCTTATTATCCAGGGTAAAAGCTATCCTTAATTTGAAAACACTAACATTATAGTAATGCATACATGATTTGTGTAATGACGCTGAGGCGGCGTTAGAATCCATGTGCAGTTATTTAATGCAATCCACAGCAAACAAATCCAAATCGGCAAGCAATAAACGTAAACGTGAGGCAGGCAGAGGTAGAAACACAATAAAGCAGTCCAAAACCAGGCAATAAGACAAAGGGTAATCCAAGAGGCAAAAACAGAGTAAACAGGCAACGGTCATACACAGGATAGCAAAACAATGGTAATGGGAACGCTCGGTAAGGCAGGTAAACTGGCAATATTTCGCGGTGATCTGAAAGCATGGCCCTGCTTAAATGTCCACCAAACAGGAAGTAATCCATGAAGCAGAGGGAGCGGCAAACAGTCAGTACTTGGGAGAGGGCTCCTTCTGCTGGCGTGGCGTTACAGAATCCCTCCCCTAGGAGCGACTCCTGGCGCTCTACGAGGACGTCCCCGTGGTCGCGGTGCTGGACGATCGGGTCTGGCTCGATGAAAATCCTCGATCAGTGACGGGTCCAGGATGTCGTGAGTGGCTACCCATGATCTCTCCTCAGGTCCGTATCCCTCCCAGTCCACCAAATATTGCAGCTGACCCCCTCTCCGTCTGGAGTCCACCAACTCCCTTACCGCATATGCCGGGGTACCATCAATGTCCAGCGGTGGGGGTGGCTCCCGGTTCTCGACGTTGGGGTCAGCATCCAGGTGGACCGGTTTGAGGAGGGAAACATGGAAGGAGGGAGAGACACGATAATTAGCAGGAAGCTCCAACTGGTAAGTGACCTCATTAATCTGTTTCAAGATTTTAAATGGGCCTACATACCTTGGACTCAGCTTCCTGCTGGGTAGCCGTAACTTGAGGTCCCGTGTGGAGAGCCAGACCCTCTGTCCAGGTTGGTAGGGAGGATGTGGGCGACGTCGTCTATTGGCCTGGATCTCCTGGCTCCTGACAGCCCTTTGCAGACGCACATGAGCACTGTCCCACACCCTCTCACTACGCCGAATCCAGTCATCAACTGCAGGTACCAGAGAGGGTTCACCAGACCATGGGAACATGGGGGGTTGGTATCCTAGCACACATTGAAACAGCGTGAGACCAGTAGATGAATGCCTTAACAAATTCTGTGCATACTCTGCCCATGGTAGAAACTCAGACCAACAGTGCTGTTCATGACCACAATATGACCTGAGATACCTGCCAATTTCTTGGTTCAGCCTCTCCACTTGCCCGTTAGATTGAGGATGGTATCCCAAGGTCAAACTAACGTTGATGTCCAGCTGCTTACAAAAAGCTTTCCACACCTGTGACGTGAACGGTGTTCCCCTGTCAGAAACGATGTCTTCAGGTATGCCATAGACACTGAAGACATGATGGAACAGGGATTGCGCAGTTTCCATGGCCGTGGGGAGACCCTTCAGAGGGATTAACCAGCAGGCTTTAGAGAAGCGGTCAATGATTACCAGAATCGTAGTGAAACCGTTGGATGGGGGCAGATCAGTGACAAAGTCTATAGATAGATGTGACCATGGTCTTTGGGGTATGGGCAATGGTTGTAACAGACCGGACGGCAGTTCCTTAGGTGTTTTGAACTGGGCACAGACTGAACATGACTTGACATAGGTTGCTACAACCTTTGCCATGGACGGCCACCAGAATGAGTTTTGCGTGAGATGAAGGGTTCTTGAAATACCTGGATGACCTGAGCAAAGTGATGTGTGGACCCATTGCATGACTCTGATTCTGAGATTTGAGGGAACATAGTGTTTGTGAGGAGGACAACCTGGTGGCATGGGTTCACTTTGCTGTTCCCTCTGGATCTCGTCCATCAAATCCCTAGTAACAGGCGCGATGATAATGGATGGTGGTAAGATGGACTCGGGTTTAAAGTCCGTTTGTGGATGATCATGTCTTCTGGATAGTGCATCCGCCTTACTCTTCTTACTGCCAGGACGGTAGGTTACAGTGAACTGGAATCTGGTAAAGAATAGGGACCAGCATGCTTGGCGAGGGTTTAGTCTTTTGGCACTCTTGCTGTATTCAAGATTCTTGTTATCCATGATTACCTGGAAGGGGTGAGTGGAGCCCTCCAGCCAGTGTCTCCACTCCTCGATTGCTGCTTTCATGGCTAGCAGTTCCTTGTTGCCCACATCATAGTTGCGTTCAGCATCCGTGAGCTTCCTGGAGAAGTAAGCACAGGGGAAGAGTTTGCCAGGTTGTCCATGGCACTGAGAGAGTACTGCACCTATTCCACTATCAGAAGCATCAACTTCTACAACGAATGGTAGGTTGGGATCTGGATGTTTAAGGATGGGTGCAGTCGTGAAGCTGTTCTTAAGGTTAGTGAATGCTCGAGTGGCATCATCCGTCCATTTTAATCTCGAAGGTTTACCTTTCAGTAAGGATGTCAGTGGCGCTGCTGTGACACTGTAGTTGCAGATGAAGCGTCGGTAGAAATTAGCAAATCCCAGGAAACGCTGAAGTTCTTTGACTGTGGTGGGTTGTGGCCATTCGGTAACTGCTGTGATCTTGGAGTTATCCATCTCCACACCCTGATAGCTAACATTGTATCCCAGAAATGACATTTGCTGGACATGGAATTCACATTTTTCAACTTTCACATACAGTGGATTCTCTAGTAGTCTGGTGAGTACAGTTCGGACATGACCCTGGTGCTCCTCTTCTGAATTGGAGTAGATTAAAATGTCGTCGATGTAAGCAACTACATACTTGTTCATGATGTCCCTGAAGATCTCATTAATGAACGACTGGAAGACGGCAGGTGCATTGGCTAGTCCATACGGCATATCCCGGTATTCATAGTGCCCCCTCGTGGTCAGAAAGGCAGTTTTACACTCATCCCCTTCTTTGATTCTAATGAGGTTGTAGGCACTCCTAAGATGTAACTTAGTGTAGATCTTGGCCTCCCTGAGCTGCTCAAGTGCTGCCGGTACTAATGGTAGTGGGTATCGAAACTTCACTGTGACATTATTCAACCCTCTGTAATCGATGCACGGACGAAGTCCTCCATCCTTCTTTTCCACGAAAAAGAAGCCTGCAGCTGCTGGGGAGGTGGATGGACGAATGAAACCAGAACTGAGGGCTTCCTCGATGTAGTCCTCCATGGCTTGGGTCTCAGGACGTGAAAGGGGATATATCTTACTCTTGGGAAGCATGGCATTGGGCAGGAGGTCGATAGTACAATCCCAGGGACGATGAGGTAGTAGCTGGGTAGCTTTGGTCTTACTGAAGACCTCCTGTAGGTCGTGGTAGCATGATGGGATGGTGACTGGTTTACAATCGGGACTCTCTACGCTGGTGGTTAGACATGGCTTGATAATTGTGTTGTTCAGGCAGTGGGAGAAACAGAATTGTGACCAATGTGTGATCTCACCATGATACCAAGAGATGACTGGGTCGTGAACAGATAACCAGGGGTGCCCTAGGATGATTTCATGGTGTGGAGAGTCAATGACGTAGAATGTAATGGTTTCCTGATGAAATAGTCCCACTTGAAGTTGCATAGGCAGAGTTTAGTGGCGGATGCCATCTCCAATAGGCTTGTTGTTAACGCGTTAACCTTGAGTGGAGGATTGCAGGGTTGAATGGGGATGTTACATGTCTTTATGAGATCTTGGTGTATCAAATTCAGTGCAGAACCAGAGTCAATCAGTGCTGTGAAGTCAAAAGAGTCCTGGTCAGTAGTAATCTTAACCAAAGCAGTGAGCGATTTGTTGACTCGAAGAAGATGGTCACCACTCACCCGGTTGTTATCATTGATGCTTCCTCGGGTTTTGAGTGGACATCCTGAATTGCGGTGTCCTGTCCCTCCACAGTAGAAGCACAGATTATGAATTAACCGTCATGATCGCTCCTCAGGAGATAGCCTCGTAGCTCCTAGCTGCATGGGTTCTGGATTAGCAGGATCAATGGATGAGGTAGAGTTGGAACTTGGTGTTATAGGCTGGGTAGGTATGTTTCTCATAAACACTGACTTGGTTCGAGCATGAGTACTACACATGAGATTATCGATCTGGATAGCTAGCGTTACATATTCTGAGAAAGAGTGGTCCACACCCTTACAAGCGAGCTCTGCCTGCAGCTCCATATTCAAACTGCGTTGAAACACGGCCTTGAGTGCAACATCATTCCAACCACTCTGGGCAGTGAGAGTTCTGAACTTGATGGCGTACTCAGCTGGAAACATCCTTGCCCCCTGCTGGATATTCAAACACATCTCTGAGTTGCTTCACGAAATATGTGTAGGATGTTTGGAACAAACGATCAGTTTCCCAAACTGCCGCGGCCCACTTGATCGCTTTACCAGTTAGCAATGACATGAGAAACGCACACTTCTTCTCCTCAGACTCAAAATCAGTTCCTTGATGCATGAAGAATATCTCTACTTGACGGAGAAAACCTTTACATTGCTCCGCTGAACCATCAAATTTATCAGGTAGCGCAAAGCTTACCTTCCTGGGCACAGGCGGTGGTAGCGATTGTAAATGCTGAGTGAGGTATTCGTTGGCCGCTTGTGCTTTGGTCAGTTGGTCTTGGTATTCCCTGAGAACGCCGCTTTGATAAGCGAACGCGGCCTGCAGATTGGAAACTTCTGCTGGATTCATCGGTGGCGAAGTATTCTGTAACGACGCTGAGGCGGCGTTAGAATCCATGTGCAGTTATTTAATGCAATCCACAGCAAACAAATCCAAATCGGCAAGCAATAGACGTAAACGTGCGGCAGGCAGAGGTAGAAACACAATAAAGCAGTCCAAAACCAGGCAATAAGACAAAGGGTAATCCAAGAGGCAAAAACAGCATAAACAGGCAACGGTCATACACAGGATAGCAAAACAATGGTAATGGGAACACTCGGTAAGGCAGGTAAACTGGCAATACTTTACAGTGATCTGAAAGCATGGCCCTGCTTAAATGTCCACCAAACAGGAAGTAATCCATGAAGCAGAGGGAGTGGCAAACAGTCAGTACTCAGGAGAGGGCTCCCTCTGCTGGCGTGGCATTACAATTTGCTTGTGTTTGCAGAAAAGAGGAGAAGTGGGCTATCCTTATTATTTAAAAAAATCATTATCAATATTGTTAATGTTGAGCTTATTCAAATAAGCAGAGGCTAGCAGAGGCTGGTTTGGTTCAAAATACATTGTAAGTGAGTGAAAGTTACTTGTGCCAGAATGCTGACATTTAACACATAGAAAATGCTGCAAAAAGTTGCAGGGAAACTTTTTTTCCCTGTTAGACTGGGTTGGAAATATCATCACCTTACATAACCATCTAACAAATGACCCTTGTCTACAAGTGTATCTCTCCAGAAGTATCCAGAAGGGCATCATCCCTTAAGCCCGGCACTTAAAGAGCATTAATAAAGATCTCCACACTCCCAGGCTTGGGCAGGTGTGTTATTTATGCAGTGGGAGGGAAGTGTAACTCATTTCCACATAATGACAGACCTCTTTCTCCTCCCTCCCCTTCATCCTTCGCTCTTCTCTCCCTCTCCCTCTCTCTCTCTCTGTCTCTATATCTTTCTCCTTCTTAACAAACTGTTTCTCCTTGCTTCACAACACACAAACACACACACACACACACACACACACACACACACACACACACACACACACACACACACACACACACACATCACCTGAATGACTGGCTCCAAAAATCATCACTTTTACACCCCTTAATCTAGTCAGAACCTGCTGTCTCTCCCCATTCCCTCTTTTTTTGTCTTTTCTCCTCCTCACTTCCATGACTCCTGTACACATGCAGGTCTTATAGCCAGGATGACTAGGCAGATTTCTAAACTACAAATTATCTGTGAAAAACACCTTTTTTTTAATGAAAAATGCATCATCAGGTCTGTCTCATGTTCCCCATCAAGCAGTTTTATTAATGAAGGCAGAAAAAAAAATCATTCCACACCTGGAGTCTTATTTTCGTCCACTTTAATGCTTTCTTGTGAAAACAGGGAAAAGAGTAAAGTTTTATCTGATTCTTGGTTAACTCTCTTGATCTCCTTTTTGTGTCATAACAAATTTGCAAAAAGAAGAATCATGCTTTTGTATTTTGTTTGATTTCACACACTAATGCTAATACTATATAAATATTGCTTAACTTTTAACTCTTCAAACAAATTGCCCCTAGCTGTGAATGAGTGTGTGAATGCGTATCGCAAGAGCTATAACTCAGATTCAGTTAATAAATCAAACAAATAAAAGAAATCACTTTGTGCAATTATTTCATCAGATGTGAATATGAATAGGCCCTATTTGGGCCAGGAACTTTTTTATCATGCTAAATAGAAAAATCCTGTTTTCTTAATCTTGGCTGAATCCCAGGAAGTGTTATTAAGTCCCATTTCACTCTCCCAAGAAGAAATCTTGGACTACAGATTGGAAGTTTGTAAGTTTGAATCCCATGTCCACCAAGCTGCCACTGCTGGGCTCCCCTGAAAGGCCCTTAATTCTCAATTGCTCAGCTGTATAAAATGAGATAAATTGTAAGTTATATAGATATGGCATATGTCTGCGAAATGCCAGAAAACAGGATTTTTCTATTTGGCATGATACAAAAGTTAATGTAAGATGTAAATGTAAGAAATAAGATCCTTGGTAATACTATATACTCAATATTGATGGGATTTCCAAAACTGGTGGCCCACAATGGACCACTGTCCCATCCATGATGAATCCCTGACACCTGGGTTTCCCTGGAATAAGCTCTGGATCTTTGGTATCCCGACCCAGAATAAAGTGTTAGTTAAAACGAATGTATGATGATCAATTGTTATAAGTTTGCAAGATAAAGGACTGTTGAGATTGTTAGACTACTGATTAGAAGGTTGTGAGTTCATATCCCAAAGCCAACCAAGCTGCCAGTGCTGGACCATTAACCCTCAACTGCTGAGTGAGCTATGAGAACTGAGGTAAAAAAGTCACTCTGGATAAAAGCGTCAGCCAAATACCATTTGGGTGCTGGTAGCTCAAGGCTCTGGGTTGTTGATTGGGGTTCCTGGCACAAACCCCAGCAGTGCCAAGCTGCCACCGTTGGGCCCTTGAGCAAGGCCTTCAATCCCGTCTGCTCCAGGGGCGCTGTATCATGCAGAGAAAGAATTTCACTGTTTAGTAATGTATATGTGACAAATAAAGACTACTTAACTTAAATGTAATTGCAAAAAAATATTTCCTATAATAACATATATGTATTTTATATATACAGTGGGGCAAAAAAGTATTTAGTCAGCCACCAATTGTGCAAGTTCTCCCACTTAAAAAGATGAGAGAGGCCTGTAATTTCCATCATAGGCACACTTCAACTATGAGAGACAGAATGAGAAAAAAAAATCCAGAAAATCACATTTTCTGATTTTTAAAGAATTTATTTGCAAGTTATGGTGGAAAATAAGTATTTGGTCAATAACAAAAGTTCATCTCAATACTTTGTTATATACCCTTTGTTGGCAATGACAGAGGTCAAACGTTTTCTGTAAGTCGCCACAAGGTTTTTACACACTGTTGCTGGTAGTTTGGCCCATTCTTCCATGCAGATCTCCTCTAGAGCAGTGATGTTTTGGGGCTGTCGCTGGGCAACACGGATTTTCAACTCCCTCCAAAGATTTTCTATGGGGTTGAGATCTGGAGACTGGCTAGGCCACTCCAGGACCTTGAAATGCTTCTTACAAAGCCACTCCTTCGTTGCCCGGGCGGTGTGTTTGGGATCATTGTCATGCTGAAAGACCCAGCCACGTTTCATCTTCAATGCCCTTGCTGATGGAAGGAGGTTCTTACTCAAAATCTCACAATACATGGCCCCATTCATTCTTTCCTTTACACGGATCAGTCGTCCTGGTCCCTTTGCAGAAAAACAGCCCCAAAGCATGATGTTTCCACCCCCATGCTTCACAGTAGGTATGGTGTTCTCTGGATGCAACTCAGCATTCTTTCTCCTCCAAACACGACAAGTTGAGTTTTTACCAAAAAGTTCTATTTTGGTTTCATCTGACCATATGACATTCTCCCAATCCTCTTCTGGATCATACAAATGCTCTCTAGCAAACTTCAGACGGGCCCGGACATGTACTGGCTTAAGCAGGGGGACACGTCTAGCACTGCAGGATTTGAGTCCCTGGCAGCGTAGTGTGTTACTGACGGTAGCCTTTGTTACTTTGGCCCCAGCTCTCTGCAGGTCATTCACTAGGTCCCCCCATGTGGTTCTGGAATTTTTGCTCACCGTTCTTGTGATCATTTTGACCCCACGGGGTGAGATCTTGCATGGAGCCCCAGATCGAGGGAGATTATCAGTGGTCTTGTATGTCTTCCATTTTCTAATAATTGCTCCCACAGTTGATTTCTTCACACCAAACTGCTTACCTATTGCAGATTCAGTCTTCCCAGCCTGGTGCAGGTCTACAATTTTGTTTCTGGTGTCCTTTGACAGCTCTTTGGTCTTGGCCATAGTAGAGTTTGGAGTCTGACTGTTTGAGGTTGTGGACAGGTGTTTTTATACTGATAACAAGTTCAAACAGGTGCCATTAATGCAGGTAATGAGTGGAGGACAGAGGAGCCTCTTAAAGAAGAAGTTACAGGTCTGTGAGAGCCAGAAATCTTGCTTTTTTGTAGGTGACCAATTACTTATTTTCCACCATCATTTGCAAATAAATTCTTTAAAAATCAGACAATGTGATTTTCTGGATTTTTTTTTTTCTCATTCTGTCTCTCATAGTTGAAGTGTACCTATGATGAAAATTACAGGCCTCTCTCATCTTTTTAAGTGGGAGAACTTGCACAATTGGTGGCTGACTAAATACTTTTTTGCCCCACTGTATATGAAGCTGGATCTAGCTTGATTGAATAGATATAGAGACTCATATGAGCCCACGCTTCTTACACTTGGTTTTTGAGAAACTTGTATAAGATTTGATGTACAATTACATTAAATGTAAGATTAGTGTATGTGTGTGTGTGTGTGTGTGTGTGTGTGTGTGTGTGTGTGTGTGTGTCCAGAGTTAGTACGTGGAGTAAAAGCAGTTTTGCCCCTCATTGGGTGGTCCTCGGATTACTAGCTGACACAAAGGTGAAATAAGAAAACAACAACCTGCCTTAAAGCAGAATTTTAAAAAGGTTTAGGTTGAAAGAGAAGAAATTGGGAGTGAGGACTGACATATAACAGTTGTTATAGGGACATGACCCAACCCAGCACTCAGCATCAGTAGAGAATGTTAGCGTATGGCTCTGGTTACACTCTTGCGCAAGACGGATGCCATGTCGTGTTTAGCTGCTGTGCTGCGCACTGATTAGACATGTTTACGCAGGTCATATGATCTGGAGTGACAATAGAACCGAGCCTGAGTCTCAATACGAATGAAAACAGCAGCCTAATGAGTACCAGGCTATGTTCCCTCACTTTGCTTTTAAACGTGACAGGCCTAATCACAATGCCTGCGCCTGATTGAAAGAGGCTGCTCTAATCTCGTTTTTGCTCTTTTCCCTTTCATGGAAGAAGAGGTATTTCTAAAGGGAGAAAGAAATATGGGAAGGAAGTGTGCGTTTTTGGTGTGCCCATTGTTTACATAAAACACAGGAGCTGTGATACGATGTGAAAATAATGCGGGGCATTAGTAAAGGCTAGCATTACAAGGAAGCATTGATCCTGAGGCTTTCCAAAATGCAACCGTGTCATAATCCATGGTAATTTGTTATGTGCTATCCAATCTCCACATTACCCAGCATTTGACATCTGTTTCTTTTCATACGTTGAGCTACATGAGCAGTCGCCAAGATCATTACAGACTGAGAGAAACCAAGAATGCTGAACTGCTATTATCAAAGTACATAGCTGAACCCACAACGACTCTGAACAGCCATCTGAACTGTAACGCTATGTATAGAAGAAGGAAGAAGGACATAAAAAAAGTTCCTAAAAAGCAGGAGTGCACTGTCACATTCCTTAGCTGAAAGAATGGACCTTCTACAAAAAGTACAACCCAGGAATTATGCATTGGAACCGAACTATATGCTGTAGCTCTCTGTCTCTCGCAGCAACCATTAAAACAT
This sequence comes from Hemibagrus guttatus, assembly GCA_033459395.1. Lineage (NCBI taxonomy): Eukaryota > Metazoa > Chordata > Actinopteri > Siluriformes > Bagridae > Hemibagrus > Hemibagrus guttatus. The sequence continues at coordinate 26,336,205 of JAUCMX010000006.1, forward strand.
AATGTTCTAACGTTAATGCATTGTAAATAATATATCTGCTCTATCAGCCTTGCCCTAGCAGCAAGACCAGGTGAATAGGTTCTCCTTGAGTGCGCACTTGAGGAAGAGAGCATGCTTTCAGATATCTGACAGATGAGTTGGCAGGGAGACGGAGATGTCTTAATGACTTGATGAGGGGCGTGAGGAGATGTAAAGACACTGCAATCAGCAGAATTTGATCCATGTATAAAAGACACGGTCATATGCTGAGAACCTGGATGTGGCTTTTCCCATGAAGCCCAGAACATCTTAATGAACAATTATGGGTCTGAAATGTTGGCCCGAATCTGTTCTGGCATGGAGCATCCACTGCAAAGCATCACTGCCAATTAAGTTATTAGTATATTATGAAGCGTTGAGTGGCAAATCATAAAAGTGAGTGCTGCATCGTAAAATACGAGACGCTCATGATATCGATTATCCGCCGTAGTCTAAGAACACAATATGACAGGCTTAATAAAACTAATGGTGGTTACTTTGGCAAAGGGTTAGCGATAACAAGGTCAATGTCATAACCTAATGAGGACCGGACTTTATATGAACGTGTATGCAGTGTCCGTTTGGCCCACCATCATCAAACCACTTCCCCCAAATGGCCAAGCAAAAACAAAGCTGTGCCTCCTACAGGGATGGAAGCATCATTCAAGTGCTCTGATCTAATCAAACACACAATAAGGATTGATATCCAAACTCATCCGTTGGCTTTTCTTCACCAATTAAAGATGTCAGGTCTGAACAAACCCTACACCACTGTGGCTGGAGCTGCCACTGTGCTGTTTCTCAGTGCAGCTAGCTTCCACACTTGCAAACACCCTAATTACCTTGTTATTTTGCCATGCAAACTATTCACAGCATCTGCTAAAAAGCCATCCCTGCTCAATGCTTTTAGAATACAGCCAACCAGTGAGAGTGCATTGCGGGGGGGAAGCCAATCAGCGTAGCACAGAATGGCATTTTCAATAGCCTTTTCAGAAATGGTGTGCTTGCAATTATACCCCCCCCCCCGCGCTCTACTTCCTGCCAAGCATCCTTTTTGTCCTGACCCATAATTCTAGGGCTGATTCATGCCCCCTCTTTCTTCTTTTTTCTTCTTTTTTTTTTCAACCATCTTGGCAAATCAAATTCTGGAGAAGGTTTATCATCACAGATCATGGGGCAATATCTCTCCAGATAATGTGGAGATCTTCCATTACCTTACACAATGTTTCCATTAGGCCTGCACATAACATCCATTCGGCTTTCTACTCTCTCTCTCTCTCTCTCTGTCCTGGCCAGAGGGAGGCTCTTTGGCTGGTGGATTGATGAATGAGATTAAGCTAATGCAGGCACGGGGCACACCGAGGCACCTGAGGCATGCTCATGCATCGTGATCCTGCCTCTTTCTGATTAACTTCACAAACTGATTGAAATCAAGTCCAAGAGGCGCGCATTAAATGGCTAATCCCACACAGACGCCGCTCTACATGTTCGCCAAACTAGTGGCCAGCTCATTGGTATGCAGAGTCTCTGTGCTATGGAGCAAGGGAAAATAGCAGATGTTCAAACTTCAGATTACGGCTTAAATGATAACGATTTGTAAAAATGTACTCCTGAGACTCTGAGGAACCCCTTAGGCATTGACATGCTGAAACTAAAATGTAATGCAAGTTGTTAAACTGGCAATTTTTATCTCATGCTAATGTGACAATAATCAGTTTGGGACTAATTCCAAAAATATGCTGCTCTGATCTGACAGCAGTTCAGAAGGAAATCACTGCAAATAATACATGTTCTGTGACCTCTTTTTTAATTAGAGGATGATGTCTCCTTTGACTCATGCCCTACTGACTGTGAACAACAACAACAACAAAAATGTGATTGGATATTCCACAGCCGTCCACCTTCCACTCTTTGCTCCTGCCATTCTCACTCTCATCTCCTGTCCTAGCAGGTGGACCAATAATGCAGTTTATTTTCTCTCATTACCTCTCCTTCTGTTTTCTCTCCACCTGGTTCACTAACCGTAATTCAATCCTCTTGCTTTCTCAGTGGGTCTTAAGTCACTTCAACATTCTGCACACATCCCTCCTCTTACCTTAAAAAAAAAGCAAGGAGAGAAATCACCGCTATTCTTGCTAGGCTCTGTGGGAAGGTTAGCAGGTTAGCATAGTGATGCAGCATGTTTCAGTGAATTATCTGATTACTAAGCAGCATGGTGGGGAAAAAAAGAGCCTTTGGCAAACAAACAATTTGGCCATGATTGTTTTCTTTTGTTTACACAGCAGTGGGGCAGCCGTTTCGACAGGGGTGATTCTCCTGTGTACTAGCAGTGCAAGGAAATTATGGACTAAATAAAAATGCAAAATTTATACACCATTACTCAACTATCACATGTGGTGTGCATTGTTTGGGATTGTTTAAACCGAGGATAAATAGTGTTTAATTTTTATAGAAACTCCTTTTTGATTTTGCCTTCTTGTTCAAACATTCTGTCAAACTGAACGAAATGATAATGAAAAGTAATAAAGCTACTTTTGGAAGCCAAAATTAATTCTCACTGCAAACTCTACTCTAGGAAGCAACTAATGAATGATTCATCCTCCAAGAAATTAAATATAATTCCAATTTCAAATATAATAAATTACAAACACAGAACACACAAACACAGCAAAGAATTTCAGGCAATTATGCCATCAGATAAAATTCTACATTTGTTTTGAACCACATGTGTTCTTAAGAACATGAAAGGCTGTTTGGGCCAAAAACATTTGTATATCATGCCAAATAGAGAAACAAAGCCTGTTTCCTAATTTTGGTTAAATCCCAAGAAGTGTTTCCATTCACTCCCTCTCCACTCTCCCTAGGGGGGATCCTTGGTAATACTACATTCTTGTTTTTGAGGGGATTTCCAATTAATCCAATTAAATATTGGAAAGAGTAAATTTGGCATCAGCCACATCCTTCTCTATGGAGTGAGCTCAGGTTTTTTTTTTGGCCAAAGCAGGTTCTTGGAATACACAAGACTAGAGTCCCTTCTGCTCTTGTTCCAGATAAGATTTTGTCCAACTGTCACTTGGACCCTATCTCTCCAAGTGGAAGGGAGGTGACTGGGGGGAAAAGACTTACAAATTGAGTCTTTATCAATGAAATTCCTTGGAGGCACCTAGGTACTTTTCCAAAAACAGACCAAAAGTAACTGCTGACAAGCAGAAAAGCAATATATATATTTAAAAAAAAACCTACTAAATATCATCCAGAAAAAGAGAGTTTAAGGAGACAAAGTGAAAAATAAATCTATCTATCTGTTTGAAGCACATGTCCAAATCATGTCCACCTCAGACTGAAAGAAAAAGCCCTAAATGACTAGTGAGACGCTTAGAGAGATGAGTTCATGATAAATCCATGGCAACTTGCTGATCAAGCACAATTTCAAATGATTTAGAGCTTCGCTTGAACATGAAAGACTTGAGTAAAGAGTCTTTTAATATCTGGGAGAAAATTATACAGGAAACAAAATATTAAAACAGAAGAATCATAAACTTGCCCAGGAATGTCGCAAAGTATCAAATGTAGTACAAATAAAAACAAGAGGGTGAGACCAATTCCTGGCCTGTAATCCCTGCTGGCTGGGAGGTTTGAGGTACACATAATCTCTCCATCTTGGCCTTGTTTTTTATTTGGACTCATTTCCAACATTTTCAGATGCAAAAAAGAACTCGATTTTCAGCAATCACATCAGGAATTGTGGCAGGAGATGGAAGGACTGGCTCAGCTCCGGCTTCATCCTTCCACACATTCACAAGCAGGGAATATAGTCCAGCAGAAACCATCCAGGTTTGGGTCAAAGACTTGCCAAGGTTTTGTAAATGTATGAAGACAGTTGCCTGGAGAGGGAAAGGGTGTGTGAATTGCAAGAGGGTAGTGCAGGTGTTGTGAGGATGCTGCCAAATTAAGGTTCAACATAATGATTTTCGTGGGCACTAACAATGAAATTATGTTTTGCCTCAAACATGACCTATGCAGAAACATATTCCCAAATGGAATTTTTCACCCTACCTGCAATAGAGGCATTGAGGATTGAGGACTTGCACAGAAAGATACATTCATTGCCTGAAGCCACAATTAAAGCATGTCTTTAACTAACTAACTAAAACTAACTAACTCTAGGGTAAGTTCACTATTTAGTATACAACTAACCCTAACCTTAATCCTAAACACTAACCCTCACCCCTAACCCTTAAATCCTAACCCAAAACCCTAACCCTATCCCCAAACTCTAAACCCAAACCATAACCCTCAAACCCTAATCCCAAACCCTAACCATCATCATCATCATCATCATCATCATTTCACATGCTCAAAAAACAACAACCTTGAAATCACTAGGATTTTTGAATTACTAACTCATAAGATCTTGTCTAATCTTAATCTTAAGTTCTGAGAAACAAAAAAATTCTCATCTTGTCTGTGAAGCACAATGGTGGGAGTATCATAGTTTGGAGGTTGCTTTGCTGTCTCCATTTAGGGCCTTGCTCAAGGGTTTGCTGGCTGCTTTAGCTTCAACCTTCTGATTGACAACACTGAGCCTTAACCACTTGAACTAACACCACGACCCATTATTCAACCCAGACATAGCGGTTATTTCATGTTATACTGCACTGTACGGAAGAGTAAACCTAAGTATGTGCTACATTATGCAAATTAGATGTGATGAAAAAGAAGGAAGGAGGAAGATCATAAGGAATTTTTAAAAATAGTGCAATATATTCCAAAAGCCTGTACTCAGTATTGCATGCTGCTAGAATCCATTTAATATAAACACATGATGATCAGCGATGACAAGAAAACGAATGTAAGCACCACTGCGGGATCAGCTGATGATTAATGCACATCTAATAGAGACGAGAACAGTGAAGGAAACGAAAGGAGAGAAGAAAAAGCAAGAGGATATAGAAATGCTGGGAAAAAGAGCAAAGTGTGTGTAATACAAAACATAGTTATATTATGCTACACCCAGAGGGAACAAATCCAGGCTTATTTCAGCAAAACTACACCAGATTGTACAGTATAACAGATGCTGGAAAGAAACCAGTGATCACAACATGCAGTCGGTGATGATGACCCTGAAAAACGTCACGCAGTTATTATGATAAATGAATGTATTTGCTGGCATTATTGCTTTCCTCCCTCTGTCTTTCGTTCATTGACACAGCCAGCCAGCCATACAGTACATCTATCGCTCATTTCTCTATTTTCTCCCTCTATCCATCATGACACTCAATAACTGCACATGCAATTAAAGATTATGGAGGTGTAGGTCATCTGGGTTTGTCTTAAAATCACAGGTTGGGTGAAAGGTGAAGTGTGAATAATGAAGAATAATAGTGTCTTATAATAGACTAGTTCCTTACTGAAGGTTATCGATTTGCTATAAAGTTTAAGAGATGTCAAAAGGGTCTAGAAAATTTAGAACTCTTATAAGAGTTCTTTGGTTGCCCTTCTGGGGGAACCCATAATGGTACAACAAAGAAAAGGCCACAAGTTCCTTTGTGAATGCTAAAGCTTTATTTATCTAAGGAATCAGTAACACATGTATGACTATTGTGAGACAAAAACATGTAGACATCTATAGCTATTTAAATATTAGTTAATCCTGACACTTGTAATGACTAAATTTGTATTATTAAATAGATATAATATATAATTAAAAATAATAAGTTATAATTAGATAGGAAAGAGATAATACAGTGTTTGATGGTTGTAATGGTTATAAATATATTTATATTTATATAACAATGCCCCAAAATTCCAGACCCTTGTTGCCATTTTTATTTTCTATTAAATTTATTTAAATCATTATGGCTGATATGTTTTCATGTCTTAGGTAAAAATAGGGGCATGGCTGTATGATACATTTTTTTTTTGTGAGGTTACTCAATGTGACAGTTGAAACCCGTTATGGAGGAATTCTTTACTTTACTGTGAAGGTATAGAGTATGATTAATATATAAGGGTTAAATCTAAACAAGCTTATACTGTGGCATAGTCTAAATCTGGCCTGTATTTTCCATTTTAAAAAATCCAGCTCTGACTCCCAGTCTTGCAAGAAAATAGAAATCCAAGTTTTTAGAAACCTAACCTACCCCCTCTTTTTCTAAGAGTGTACAATTAAAAATAATCTTCATATAAACCAAGATGTGTTTCTGCTTTTCAGAGAGCCTAGCTTTGCTCTGAATTCTGATTCGTTCCTGTCTATATTTGTCCCATTAAATAAGCAGCACAGGGCTCTTCATATTTTCGCTGTGTTCACTTTGAGCAATAATAAGGCACAACAGACTGTCTGGCTCTGCTGCCAAGCATATGGCATATGTATCACACTTCAGTATATCGCTGAGAAAGCCGTATACAGCCAGAAGTGAAAGCAGCCTTACTGATCATGTTCTCAAGCTCCTAATTGCAAGTTATTTTACAGTCCTGCTCATACTGCCTTCTGTTTATAAAGTATATTTGGCGGATTAGTTAGCAAAGGATGAACTGTCCACTGGGTCACATTTGGAGCATTACTTCTGTGATGCATAGTTTCAAACAAGTATTATAGAATATATTTATTACAATTGCAATAGTGATCAATATAATCAGTGCAAAAATATATATATTTAGCTCTATCCGGTGCCATTTAGTTGTGATGAAACACCAGAAAGGTGTACCATATATTTATTTATTCTTTCCAATTCCCAGTAAAGTCTGGTCATGATAGTAGATTAGGGCCAAAATCTCATTTCTATCATGAAATGAAACAGTTGCTGCATCTCAATCTTCTCTTTAGTTCAGTAGTCGGGCCACTGAACTGGACTTCAGGAAGGTGGCCATTTCAGGGCTGTCTATCTATCTCCATAGCAAATGCTTCCGGTGCTCTGGAACTTCTGTTACCTAAAAAAAAATCCCACAAAGATGAACTCATCAAACTTCATCTACAAATGTAAATACAGTGGAACCTCGGCAAAGGAATTAAATTCGTTCTGTTGACAAAGTGTATGTAAACTGTATGGCTGCTTACAAAGAACTGACCCAAGCCAAACATTCCATGTCAAAGGTCCTCACAGGAAGTCCTGCCACCAATCTTGGGCTAAAAATAGAACAGACCACACACACCACCAATCTGTCAAAAAAAAAAAAAAAAAAAAAACGTGTGAAAAATCAAGTGGCTTTTGAAAGCATGCCAAAGGCAATGTTGGTATCATGGGTTGACTCTTTCGAAACAGCTTTCGCTGAATGAAAAAAACTTTTTTTCCAGTTGGCTTTTGATTAGTTTTCCACTGATGCAAACAAGTTTTGAGTGGCTCCCCAGACATACGTGCAAAATTTAAATTCTTAAGGCGAAAATTCATAATGGAGGGGATTCATATACCGAGGTTTCACTGTACCTTATTATTGTTGTAGATTTCAAAGGTTTTCTTACTTTAATGATTTTTTTATTTATTTGATATTCTATATACAGTTTGTTTAATGATTTTTAAAAATCTACTAGCGAGTGTGAGGAACTCACAGAAGCAGAGGGTGTAGAATCCATATGTGGTTTAATAACACAGCTAACAGTCCAAATCGACAAGAAAACAGGCAAAAATCCAAAAACCAGACAAGGCAGTCAGCGGTAGCAAAGGCACAAAAATGAAAAATAAACAGCGAGAAATCCAGAAAAACGAGCACAGTGGAATCAATGGCAATAGAGACAGAACAATGGGTTTGTAAGTAGCAGAGCTAACTATACTTCACCCGGATGATAGCATGAGCATGGCTTAGAAAGTCTAAAAACCAAGAAGTAGCTCTTGACCCAGAAATCACCTTTGACCTGGAAGTGATCAGAACGCCGTTGAGGGTTCCTTCTGGTGGCCGGGAGGGAAAGAGACCAGTGGATTTGTGACGGTGAGCGACAGAAACCTGTGGGAATGATTTTATCTGATGTATATAATGATTATGTCCCAGTCTGTAAGTCAGGGTTCTTGTGCCTGAACTTGTGTACACAATATTATGATAACCTAGGGAGAAATGGGGCTGATTGAGACACATTTAGGGTTAAGGATTAAACCTCAAGGTCTTATCGGAGGCATAATAAAATAATGATGGGAAAATAATTCTAATAGTAATTAACCAGTAATTACTCTACTGATAAATGTGAGCTGTGTCAATTCAAATCAAAGGAAACACTAAACTTACCATGTTGTCATGTTCCTGTATTGTGTGATTTGTCCTTTGATTGGACAATATGTTCTGTACCGAGTCCCTCCACTTTTAGTTTCTCATCCAAAGGCATTTTTTTGTGGAAAAAAAAGTATTACTTACAGAGAAAATAATCCACCTTGTTCATGTCAACGATATTTCTATAATTCACTTACGTCTTCTCTGACCAGCTTCTTTAGTCTGAGGGAAGTTGGCAGGATTCCACAAATTTAGAAGTTTGAATCCCTTACATGGCTGGAGTATCGGAGAAACTAAAAAGAATTCTTCTAGAAAACACCAGATACAAGTTCACGTTAAACCTCCCAATACACTAAGACAGAGACTTGTCCACTCCAAAGACACAAGAAGAGCAATATAATTTACACTGTCCATTCCAGTGCAGTGTCCAGAGCTCTACACTGGACAGACAAAACAACCACTACACAGGCGAATGAACCAACATAGAAGAAGCAATACCTCAGGACCAGAATCAAAGGAAAGGACGATATAGTTCACATCTTGGACAGAGAAGACAGATGGTTTGAGAGAGGAGTGAAGGAGGCCATCTATGTCCAGATGGAAAATCTTTCTTGCAACCTGTCTCCTATTCTTCATGCTTCTCAGGGGTCCACCTGGAAAGCCACTCCTAATGACTCCCCTCATCCACTATCACATTCTCTGATTGTTACCCCTAATACTTCTCTCCTTCTTTCCATCTCTGGGGTCGTTACATCCTGACAACTATCCCTTACATCCTAACCCCTCCCCCTACCCTCACCTTCCCCATGTTCCCTTAACGAGGCTATACAGGAAGAAGAGGATCCTTGACCCTGGAGGATACAAATTTGCAGAATCCTGCCAACTCTCCTCAGGTTGAAGAAGCTGCTCGGATGAATCCGAGCTTGGAATTCCAGTCTAAATGACTCAACTTCCAGATACTCGCTTCATACAAGTAACAACACATCTCCTAGTGGTGCTGCTTACATAAAAAATAATAATCCAGTAAATAATCCAGTTTTTTTTTTCAATTTGTTAAATGGAAATATTCATTTAAGTGAATGCCAAAAATAAAACTTCATTCATTCATTGTCATAGGGCATCAAGGCAGGATACACCCTGGACGGAGTGCCAACCCATCGCAGGGCACACACACACTCTCATTCACTCACGCAATCACACACTACGGACAATTTAGAGATGCCAATCAACCTACCATGCATGTCTTTGGACTGGGGGAGGAAACCGGAGCACCCGGAGGAAACCCCCAAAATAAAACTTAAATATTTAAAATTTTTCTGTGAATTTAGGGAAGGGTTCTGCTATCTCATTTCTACAAGCCATCCATCCTAAGTCACACGGCAATTTCCGGAATATTTTTTTTTTTTTTTTGACTATCAACTGCTGAGTAAGCTGCATTTCAATTAAATCCCATTGTTAAAATAGTTTAGCACCAGTTGGAGAGTAAGCTTTCAAGAGTTATCCAAGTATGGATAAGACTTAGGATTTCGATTGGAAGGCACCAGATTGCACATCAGTGTAGCGCTGACACATTCCAACAAGAACAGGTGGAACATTCCCCTGAGAGCAATATAGGATTGCTTTCTATGTGAGAATACAATTACAAGCTAACTAAATTGCAAGAAACTGTCAACTGCATATACTAAACATGACTTTATATTATATTACATTATATTTATAGACACAAATATATTACATTTACTTAATTTAGAATATAATATATTGCTGGGTGATATATATATACACATGTATGTCCAGTTTCAGTGGAAAAATAACTTATAATATATTATCATATAGTACAAACCATTTCTGTAATAACTCCATGGTATGTTTTTTTCCTCTCTTCTTTTATTATTTAATTTTACTAGGTTCTTCGATCGGTCTTTCCACCTTCCACCTCATGATAGATACGCCATCATTTCAGTCAAACCTGTGTACCATTGATTTTGTTCAGAATGGCCCAAAACATCAAGCTTGCATAAAAAAAGGCCTACAGCATAACGTGAAAGATCGATCATGTTTCATGTACATGTTCTACCACGATTCGACGTACCATGGGGTGTCAATACGCAATATCAGATCTGTTTTTCTCACTCGGCAAGTTTAACAAAGTACACTGCTTCCTGTCATATTCCATGGAATGAAATAAAAGTTCCAAGTGTATGATTTCATATGATCGTGTTTACATCAGATGAAACGCCACAGACATGCGACAGATGTTTCACATCCTCTTCTTATTCGCTCAGCACACAGTAAACAAAATCTGTTTTTTTTCTTTCCCTCCAGTCAGTTCAGTTTCTCTGGGTTCACTTATTTGGCCTGGATCGGTTGGCCACCTGGGAGAGCAGGCGCTGATTACTCCGGCCTGATGGATGGATCGATGAATCCTCGGTAACAGACATAATGCACACCACATTGCCACTAGCCGACTGAACGAGAAGCGGCGCTCGTCCATAGCTCTCCTGGACGTTACGGTATATGCTAAGAGCCGAGGAGTTTGGGTGGGAAAGGGGGGTGGGTTTGAGAAATGGAAAGCTGGCTGTATTTTGGTCTAATTAGGCTATTTCCATCATGAAAGCATTCCTCGGGTCTTGTAAAGAGAATTAGAGTCGTGCTCTGTGTAAATCTGCACCCTCCAGCCATCCTGAGTTGATGCATTGAGCCAAGAACAGAACTCCAGCTAATTCAATCAGCAATGCTACGAGCTACGGTGAAGTGATGGCCGGCTCTTTTCTTTACACCAACCCATTACTCTCAAAATTTTACTTTTATGCCTTTCAGTTTTTAATAAAAGCGAGAACATTTTAATGTGTCCGGGCCTGAGCAGCAGAGCATTTAAGCTAGTAGAGTGAGTGAGTTAGTTAACAACTGACATGCTACGCAAAATATAATAAGGGCCTGATCTATTAATCATGTTTCAGTGTGAGGGATACCTGTGAGGGAATTGGTTAAGAGAAACAAAATGGTGTTCCTTTGAAGCTGCCAACAGAGCATTAGCGATGATAATAGAAAGAAAAGTGTAATGTGTATGAAAATGTAAATGAGAGAGAGAGAAAGAGAAAGAGAAAGACTATTTGAAGCCTTAGGTACCTAAACCCTAATTACAAGAAGGAACACATTAAAATGAAATGTGTCATTATGTTAACAATTAATATAATTACGTCTGTCCCTGTGGCCAGCAGGCAGCATGTTCCAAGCGTGTGTGATGTGTGTGATTTTACTGCGTAGTAAGAACCCAAAGTCCCCATAAGGATAGAAATATCTTCAGATGTTTTAGCTGTCGGTTGCATCAGTTCCTTTATTAGAAGTGGCTGTTTATTATTTATTATATTTCCTGAGGTCAAGGTTAGGGTTTAGGTTTAGCATTATTTAGCCGTCAGTGTCAATATAAGGTCCTCATAAGAATAGTCTGTACAGAGCGATGTGTCGGTCCACCAGTCTCTAGACGTTTAGTTTGTTAAAAAAAAAGCTCTTCAGAAGAATATTAATAATATCGACTTGCCATTTGCTTCTCTGGGAATATCTCTGTCCTGCTTTTTTTTGCTGGATTTGCATTTTTTTGTTCTCTGTAAGCCTCCACACACGCACACACACACACACACACACACACACATGCACACATACACACACACACACACACACAGAGCTATAGGTTGAGCGATTTAACACATGGCATAACCCAGTTTTAATGAAAAACAAGTGAAAAAAAAATATTTTAATATCAAACACCTACGACATAACCATCTTTCTTATTAATGAGTATTTTGCTGCATACTCACCTCTCAGTGTAGGGCTAATTCATTATAGAACCTTGGGAAAAAACTTAAAATACTAATATTATTTTAACTTTAACATTTACAAATGGAAATTGACCTTCGATTATTCATCACAGATGTACTTCTCGAAAGCCGGTAATTCTCTCTCGCTCTTCTCATCGCTCACTGCACCTGTTCCTCGTACCGGTCTCTTCCTCATCAGCATCAGCAACAGAAAGATTTTATGATGGGAGATTCTGGTGACTGTGTAATGTGTTGAAATGTGGAAAAGATTTGTGGACAGATTTCAATAGTCGCTGTCTTTCTCTTTTGGTCTGTGTTTAAAAAAATAAGAAACATATGAAATATGAAGAATGTCAGATTGGTTGCCAGAGCATGACTTTTTCACACTACACACTTTCTTCAAGGCTTTTTTGGTGAAATATTTCACTATATATAACATGATACAATGCAGTGAACAAAATAAAATGTGCTTATTTTTAAAATTCATATTTTAGGTAAATTATGTTAGTCAGATGTCAGTTCAAAAGTCTTAAGGAAATTCCTTTAAACTCTGATTTTCCCCACTGCTGAATGAATTATACATAGATGACGATTGTACATCTTGCATCCCGAAAGAGACGCTTAAAATCACAATTCCTAAAGGATCTTTTTTCCCCATCATCCCTCATGTAACACTGCAGAAGTTATATATCCTGAAAGACGTGTAATCAGCCGTACGATGGGGAAAACCACGGGAATAGCAGCTGATTGTTTTCCTGAGCATCTTTGTTCTATCAGAATGAAGTATTTATGAAAGATTTCTCAGTGGTGACTTATTTCCACAGCAATGAACATCTCTGTTAACGTTAGCTGTTGCTATGGCAGCAGTGAAGGTAGGAAAGGAAACTTAAAGGAAAAGAGCTTCTACACTTCTGAACTTTAGAACTTCAGTGGAATGAAAATTTCTAATCAATACTAAATTATTCCGTCTTATCACCTTTATCCGGTGATGAAACGTTTCTAACCAGATGGGACTGGGTCTCTTCCAGGATGACCCGCATCCACAGGGTACAAGGCCTGAGATTATATACATGAACTATATGTGGATCTCAACGTATTTGGAAACTACGAAAGCTTTCAGAGTGACATCTTAGCTTTCTACCGCCATCCTCGCAACACCTTTTTCTGTGTTAATCCATATGAAAAGTACAAACATCTCACAATATTGTGCCTGAATCCTTTTATATTGTTTTTTTTGTACTCTGTAATATCCATGAAACATCAGCAAATTACTTTTAACAGTAATAGTCACATTATAGAAGACCATTATGAGTGTTAAGTGCACTGGTTTATACACCAGCTGTTAATTGCAGACCGGGTTCAAATGTTAGAATGGAAATGAATAATATTTGTAGCTGTCTTTAGATAAAAAAAGAATGAATGAAAAAATCAGAAAGCTTCCTGCAGGAAGAAAATGCATCCATGTTAGAAGAATTTCTATAATAAAGCTCCTTTGTCAAATCTAAGAGCATGTTATAGGACTATAACTGGGCATAGTATAGCTGTACTTGAAGGCACTCAAAATGCATGACAAGAAGCTTTGTGCTGAAGAAATCAAGCTGATCTCACATGCCACAGTGATATCTGTACGATACACATTTCACATCCTGTTTTTTTTTCCTCATGCACTGGAAAAGCTCATCTAAATACTATAAACCCATACCTAGTAACTGCTGCTGCTGTAACCCAGCAATGGCAGATTGGTGGTTCTGGGATTTGAAATCACAACCATCTGATCAGTGCAACACCTTTACCACTGAGCTACAACTTAGCATGGGATGTAGTATCTTAGTGGTTAAGGTGTTGGACTACTGATCAGAAGGTTGCAAATTTGAATCCCAGGTCCACCTAGCTGCCACTGCTGAGCCCCTGAGCAAGGCCCTTAACCTTCAATTGCTCAGTTGTATCATATGTGATAAAATTGTAAGTCACTCTGGATAAGGATGTCTGCTAAATACCAGAAAAGTTCATGTAAACTTCCACTAATAAACATGACAGACAAATAAAATTATTAGTTAAATAAAAAAATTAGTTAAATGTCTCTGCTCATTATAATAACTTGTTTAGCAGGTTGTGTAAAATGTGTAGCATTTTTGCAGTTGTCATTATGAAGATATTAATTGCGCTTTCCGAAAAAGGCTTTGACGAAAGAGGAAGAACTTTCCAGGTGTTACAACCGGCGGTGTCCGGCTGGATATAACAGACCCAACGCGAAGCTTCCGTGAAACAAAAAGGGGTTTATTAAACATAACACACGAGACATGACATGGAACAAAAACCGCGACACCACTTCGGCCTACATACGAACGAGGACTAGCAAATCATGATGACACAGACAGGACTATAAATGGAGAACATAATCAGGGAAAGATTGGGAACAGGTGATCAGGGGCAGGAACACACATTAGGCTAGGGCGGGGCTTAAACACACACATGGCCAAAACATAAACATAAACAGACATGACAACCCCTACTGAGGGCCCCCTAGTGGTTCACCCTCAGCCCTGCTACCCGTAACATCTCCCCCCTCTCAAAGGCGCGGCTCCCGACGCGCCAAACCCTAGCCCCTCCCAAAAAGTCCGGTCCAGCGATGGGTCCTGGGTAGGAGCTAGGAACGTAGAGAGGCCAGTGGGGGGAGCGAGGAGCAGGGCGAGGTACTTGGGGGGGGGGGAGCGAGAAGAAAAAGCAAGGCGAGTGGGGGGGAAGCGAGGACCAAGGCAAGGCAAGTGGGGGGAACGAGGATCAAGGCAAGGCACGTGGGGGGAGTGAGAAGCAGGAGCGAGACAAGTGGGGGGAGCAAAGGACCCGACGGCAAGGCCAAAGGATCCGACGCGACGTCCACAGCCGAGCGAAGGCGCCGAGCGTCGTCCACAGCCGAGCCGCAGAGCCGAGTGACGTCCACAGCCGAGCTGCAGGGCCAAGCGACGTCCACTGCCGAGCTGCAGCGCTGAGCGATGTCCACCGCCGAGCACTCGCAACGAGCGACGTCCACCGACGAACGACGGCTCCGGGGCGATGATGTCTGTCTCGCTGGGATCTGGAACTCCCCAAGGGGCGGGAAGGTGGGAGCAAGGTGCTGCCGGAACTCTCCTCCGCTGGCAACCGGTGGGGCAGCGCCCCCACAGAAGCTACATCATGGGGCGATGCCCCCCACAGGAACATGGGCGGAGCGAGAGTCGGAGCAAACAAAACAGTAAAAAAAAGTTCAAGGTCCGGGGCCCTGGCCGGAACTCTCCTCTGCTGGCGAACATTGGGGCAACGCCCCCCACGGAAGCTACATTGTGGGGCGACGCCCCCCACCGGAACCTAGGCAGAGCGAGAGCCGGAAACAAAAACTTGAAACTCCGGCCCTTGGCCGGAACTCTTTCGCAGGATAAAAATGGAGGCACGCCCCTCACGGAAGCTACATCGTGAGGCGACGCCCCCCACGGGAACATGGACGGAACGAGAAAAATCAAAAATCCTCCAAAAATGTAAATTTTCTGCCGAAACCCTCCTCCTTTCCCTAACCACGGGCGGAGAGAGGGGCGGAATCAACAAAAAAAACCCCGAAAAACACCACTCCGAACCGGAGCGCAAAACGAAAACAGGCAAAACAATAAAACCCGGAAACGAAAAAACTAACCTTCTCGCTGAAGCTTCGCGCTGGATCTGTTCGGTTTGGGCTAGTCCTTCTGTTACAACCGGCGGTGTCCGGCTGGATATAACAGACCCAACGCGAAGCTTCCGTGAAACAAAAAGGGGTTTATTAAACATAACACACGAGACATGACATGGAACAAAAACCGCGACACCACTTCGGCCTACATACGAACGAGGACTAGCAAATCATGATGACACAGACAGGACTATAAATGGAGAACATAATCAGGGAAACATTGGGAACAGGTGATCAAGGGCAGGAACACACATTAGGCTAGGGCGGGGCTTAAACACACACATGGCCAAAACATAAACATAAACAGACATGACATGACAACCCCTACTGAGGGCCCCCTAGTGGTTCACCCTCAGCCCTGCTACCCGTAACACCAGGAAGTGTTTAAAAAAGGAAGAAATCATCAAAATACAGCTTCGGGTTCATCAACTTCCAAGAGAAAAAACTCTTCCTAATAATACAATAATACAAATGTAGTTAAGTATTTTATAGAGGAAGTAATGAAGCTAAGCGCAGTATTGTTTCAGTTTCCTTACAAAGGTCTATGTTAATGTTTTAATGTCAATACTGTTTTAAGCTATTATAAATAATCTGATTTAAAATAGAACAATGAGTCTGGTTTGCAATGGAAAAGCACAGTTAATCTAATAGCATCATGAAAAGGACACGATTCAGTTCAGTTTGAGGTCAAGATCCATATGCTGGAGGTTTATTAACAATCCACAATGTAAAATTCAGTAATATAGAACAGACCAGGGACAAAAACAGATGATTAAAACAAACAAAATGAATAAAACTATCTAAAATGGAGGAGAGAGAGATATACACTGATCAGCCAAAATATTAAAACCAAGTGCTTAATATTGTGTAGGTTCTGCTTGGGCTACAAAAACACAGCTGTATATCCAGCAAGCTGTGATGCTTTGTGAGTTCAGACACCTTTCTATCACTCACTTTCTCAGTTTGTGCTACAGAAGTTCTTCTGTGGGATTGGACCAGACTTTACCTTCTCTCTCCACATGCATCGGTGAGCCTCAGGAGCCCATGACCCCACCTGTTCTTCTTCCCTGGACTAGTTACCTTGGATATTAACCAGTGCATACCAGGAACGCTCCACTGCTTTGGAAATGCTCTGATCCACTTATCAAGCCATCACAATTTGGCTCGTGAAGTTAAAGTCACTCAGGTTCTTACATTTACCCATTTTTCCTGCTTCCAACACACCAACTTCTAGAACTTTCTGTTCACTTTCTGTCTAATATATCTCACACTTTGAGATGTGCCACTGTAATGAGTTAATGAATGTTATTCACGTCACCAATCACTGGTTTTAATGTTTTGGCTGATCAATGTATAACAAGGAAGAGTATGTTGCTAGCTAAATACAAATATTATCTTTATATAGCAGGATCTAACTAGATTTATAGATGTTGATGGCGTGGTAGTAAAATGTCCCAGGCAGATGTTAGGAAAATATTTATGAATATCAATCATGCAAGCCAGACTTCAGAGATTCTGGACTATTTCATCAATAAGCATGACCAAGAACTTGACTATGACCAACCACACACCTTTTCCTGTTTCCTGCAGCCCATTTTATCTTTTTTTTCAATTATCTTGCATGGAAAATGATCTGAAAAGCTTGTTTTCCTTTGGGATTCAGGACACAGAAGTATACATCATTGTAAGGATAAAATTGCCCAGTAAATTGTACAACTGTGTGTAGAGCAACTGAAGAGAAAATGAGAAATTCTAGGAAAATAAAAGACCTCAGCTAATCGGAAAGCTGGAAAGATCATCATCCATTCATCTGTCTATTTTCCTATCTGTTCCGCTTATTCTACACAGAGTCATAAGGACTCTGGCAAGAGTCACCATGGGCAATCACACAAACTCACACACTACAGATAATTTAGAAATGACAATCAGCTCACAACACTGTTTTTTTCCATAGGAAGCTGGAATACCTGTGAGGTAGAATTCCACACCATCTCCATGTGATTTAAACATGCTAATCATTAAGCCACCATACTAACATGATTGCTATCATCAATAAACACTGTAACACTTCATTATTTCAAATGAGTTGTACATATACACATATAAATGATTTATAGAGTGGAACCTCGGCATACGACTGTTCTTCCTTACAAATTTTTGCCTTAAGAATTTAAATTTTGCAAGAAATTTGTATCAGCATCCGAAGCAATTTCGGCATACGAATGAACCGAACCGAACACCGGCTAAGTTCCTCTACATCCGGGAGCCATTAAAAACTTGGTGGCAAGACTTCCTGTGAGGACCCTTGACATGGAATGCTTGGCTTGGGTCAGTTCTTTGTAAGCAGCCATACAGTTTGCATACACTTCATATTGGTAATATTGCTCATATTTTGGGTGGCTGGAATGAATTATTTGCATTTATATTATTTCTTATGGGAAAATTCCTTTCGCCATACAAATTTTCACCATATAAGAACTCGCCTCCAGAACAAATTAAATTCCTATGTTGAGGTTCCACTGTAGCAGTATTTGCATTAGTTTAATAATCCATATTGATATGGATTATGGAAAGTCCATGTTTTCCCACTCTGTAGCTTGAACACATAGAGGTTGAAAATTACATATAAATTCTGATGTCTCACCTCCAGCATAACACTACGTTTACATTTCTGGCATTCTGCCTTACCCAGAACAATGTACAATTTATCTCATTTTTTTTGTTTTAAAACAACTGAGCAATTGTGGGTTAATGGCCTTGAGTTAATGGTTAAGGGCTCAGCAGTGGTAGCTTAGTAGACCTAGGATTGGAGCTCACAATCTTCCGATCAGTGGTCCAACACCTTAACCACTAATCTACTACATCCCCACTACTACTGATGGTGTCGCAAATTTGAGTTTCCAAGCTAGCCGTCACCTATATCGAGGCATTGCTACTGGCTAATCACTGCAGAGAATCGGTTCAGATTTACACTTGAGTTTTGGGAAGTAATTTCCATACCTCCCTCTCTCTCTCCCTCTCGCTCTCTCTTTAAGAAGGAAGCATATACCAGGATAAATGCTGCTATTCAGGAGTGATACAATTGCAAAATATACAGTAGTCATATAAGGAGCACAGGTCTTATACATTAACAGATCTGTAGTTGCTGAAACAGGATATTTTATCACACGGATAACTCCTCAGCTCATCTAGCAGTTCACACTTGGGTTGTACTATAAGTCACTTTGGATAAAAGCATCTGCCAAATGAAGGAATTCAAATGCAAATGATTTGTGTTAAACCCAAGCATGAGCTCTCAGCACTTGGCACATGTGAATTATATTGCAAAGGGACATCTTATTGGAGATGAAAGGAGTCACAGACAGACCAGATGGTTTATGGTATTTAGATGCCATTAAATTAGGCCATTTCTTTGCATAAAATGGCCCTTAAGTCATCAAAGAGAACAGACGTCAACAAAGGGCCCAAGTTTTGTCTGGCTTCATTATGTTTTCTATATTTATTTGCAAACTCGGATAAAAGAAGGGCATTTATGTCCTTCATAATCCATCCTCCAAGAAAAAGAAATTAATTAGACCACAAAGATACTCGGGTGCAGAATCAGAGGGTATGAAATTAATTTGCTCTAAAACACCACACCACTCTTGACTTGCCTCATGTCTGTTGCTCAAGTAGGGGAAAGCAAAGCAAAGAAATTAAAGCAATTTGATAATTCAAAAATTCAAGTGCAAGTGCAACAAAATGAAAGCCAACCCACCGAATCCGAGCTATACAGGGGACGAGTGTAAAAAGAAAGAAAGTAAAAAGAAAAAGAAAAACAAGATTCACGATTAGACAATCAGAAAAAGAATCAAGAGAAGAAAATGAGACGAGGGTATTGAGCTCCTTCGCCGAGAGAGTTGTGTTCAGGCAGATACGAGTAGGGCTTCTTCGGAAGATGGGAAGGGAAAACAAATCTTCAAATGCTGTAGTAATTGAGGATGCATTTCATCTTGTTCTTGTTGAGGCCCTTGGGATTATAAATCAAACGTGTGTGCAGCAAGGTATGGATCATTTTTTTAATAGCTGTGATAGTGAGATGGATTTGTTTCTCCCATAGAGTCTGAAAATTGCATTAAGTTCCCTTGTTACTGGTAATAAAAGTGTCACACAGATGCTACTTTGGGAAAACTGGGATCCACATTCTCATAAGTATATCAATATTAAACCTGGAAAATGAAGCCTTGCCTTGACAACACACTCGTACAATTTAAACGAAATGTTATATGCTTGGGTCTGAATTTATTACCAAGAAGAGCAGCCAAATTGAACTGCTTCATAAAAACAAGATTTTAGGAAAAAAAAGAAAAAATAAACCTTACAGTAACCAGGTTACACAAGTCTGCACACTTTTCCCTTAACTAAATTGTTCTTAAACCATTTTTGATTGCGTCCAGTCCATTAGAGTACGAGTCAACCTCTTGGCTATTTTATTCCACTCTTCCTTCTTCCTTGTGGCTCTGGGTTGTTGATCAGAAGGTCAAAGTTCAAGCCCCAGCACTGCCAAGCTGCTACTCTTGGACCCTTCAACAAAGCCCTTAACCCTCTTTGCTCCAGGGGTGCTGTATCATAACTGCCCCTGTGCTCTGACCCCAGTTTCCTAAGCTGGGATAGGCAAAGAAAAGAATTCCACTGTGCTGGGATGTATGTATGGTGATACTAAATGCTTCTTCTTCTAAAAATGCTCAAAAAACAGAAGAGAAGTCAGAGCTATCCATGATTCTGTGATATATTTAGCACTGAGCTGAAGAAGGCACCTTTAATGTTGCTATAGGTCTCTTAGCAGCCTCCTTGGTATGTTTTTTTCTTTCATCAATTAAGTGTAATTGTTATGATGTCCCATTACTCCACTTGTTGAAGACCTTCACAATATTCCTTTATGAGACCTTTCGAGCACATGTACATGCTTTCATACACTTCTGGCAGATGTGTGATAACTGGTTTTGAACGTGGGCTTGAATGTGATTGGTTCATTCAGAGCCACCAGGTTATTGTAAGTTTGTTCTTTATCTTATTAAGTTGACTGTTTTATACCAAACTATAGATAAATGGAAAAAGAAACATGGCTAAACATGAATCCACGCTAATTATGTGAATAATAAGAAAACAGAAGACAAAGAAGCCATTTTTTTCTAATGGGTCTGATTCAACATGAACTCTGAACGAACATGAGCCAAAGAATCCGCTACTGAGTCAGAGTTTTCTAATCGCTAGACGATATGCTGGATGATTTTGATTAAATAAAATATTCATTCATTGTATATTCATCCGATCTATTCTCGGGTCACGGGGAGCCTGTGCCTATCTCAGGTGCCATTGGGCATCAAGGCAGGATACACCCTGGACGGAGTGCCAACCCATCGCAGGGCACACACACACTCACTCTCATTTCACTCATGCAATCACACACTATGGACAATTTAGAGACACCAATCAACCTACAATGTATGTCTTTGGACCGGGGGAGGAAACTGGAGTACCCAGAGGAAACCCCCGAGGCACGGGGAGAACATACCACACACCCATGGCGGAGGCGGGATGTGAACCCCCAACCCTGGAGATGTGAGGCAAACGTGCTAACCACCAAGCCACCGTGCCCCCCAAATAAAATATTAATAAGGGCTTTTCACATTTGAAATAAACTCTGGATAAATAGAACCCTGGGTTATCTGGTTTTAAGTTTCTCATTGCTCATCTGTTAACATATTAATCCTGGGAATTCATAATCTGACATTTCACACTGGCACACCTAAATCCTGGGTTCACTCTTATTTGTATATTTGCAACCATGATTAGATGAATAGAGTGTATAACCGGTTTAAATCTCATTCTTTCACATCAGTGAGAATAATTCTTACCATGTAAATCCTCCTCTGCTGTTTTAAGCCTCCTGAGGCACAAAAGCAAGAAAACAAAGACCAGAAAAGACAAAAGGAAGAAAACAGCAGAGCAAGTGATATGAATATATTTGTTTAATTCCTTGTGAGAATAAAAAGACTTGATTCTTTCTGACTGTGCTATCCAGATTTTTTTTTCTTTCCTCGTTGCGCCAATTAATGCCATTTGACCTTTTTTTACCTCCTCAGGGACATTGGTGGTTTCTTGCCTACCATGCGGAAGGTCCAGGTGGATTCCCAATTCCCAGCCACTGGATGCAGTGTCGTTCCCTAGCCCAGAAAAATCGGAGGGTTGCATCAGGAAGGGCATCCGGTGTAAAACCTGTGCCAAGTCGTTGTGCGGACCAGTTGGTCTGCTGTGGCGACCCCAAACAGGGAGCAGCTGAAATTCCTTTTTTTCATTGTTTCATACTGTACATGTTTGGTACCACAATCCCACCATCTCTGAGGGTAAGAAGTAGATATACATCAAGACTCTTTTCTGTTCTGACACCAAGCTGGTGGAAGGAACTGCCAAACTGCCACTGTTGGGCCCTTGAGTAATGATGATGGCTGATTTATCATGCATTCTGACCCCAACCCTCCAAGGATGGGATATTGACTTAAAAATGTCCAAATTATAAGAAAACAAATCTTCCTTTTAATATACTCATCAATATATCTCATCATTTAGAAATACCTCCAAATACAACATAAATATGACAAGTCAATATTGAGATACAATTTTGAGTCAGTATCTCAAAACTAGCTCTTATTTTCCTTGTTTGTCTTATGTATTAAAACAAAAACAAAACTTCTGATATATTTTCTCCCTACAAAGTTTTTAGTCTGATTGTATCCTCAGTCTGTGACCTATTGAACCAGTGTTGTTGTACTCCTTGATAGAGACTTCAAAGCACTTTTGTACGTTGCTCTGGAGAAAGACATCTGCCAAATGCTAGAAATGTAAATGTTGGGTTAACACTGCAAAAGAATTACTCTGGGGTAAAAAAGCAGTAACCCTGCTAACCCCACTTCCAAATTGTAACGTGTGAAACTTTCTCCTACCCGGGTTTAAAATCAGGGTTTAGGAAATGACATACAGTGGAACCTCAGCATAGGAATTTAATTGATTCTGGAGGTGAGTTTTTAAGGCGAAAATTTGTATTGCGAAATGAATTTTCCGATAAGAAATAATGTAAATGCAGATAATCTGTTCCAGACCCCAAAAATATTATCAATATTACCAGTACAAAGTGTATGTAAACTGTATGGCTGCTTACAAAGAACTGACCCAAGCCAAGCATTCCATGTCAAGGGTCCTCACAGGAAGTCGTGCCACCAAGCTTGGGCTAAAAATAGAACAGACCACCCACGCCACCAATCTGTCAACAAAAAAACACCTGAAAAATCACCTAGCTTTTCAATACATGTGAAAAGCAACATTGATATTGTGGTATCGTGGGTTTTGCTGGCTGAAAAAAAAGTCACAAAATTCATAAACAAGTTTTGAATGCTTCCCTGAAATACGCACATCTTAGACGGTGTTTGGTTCGGTTCTTGCAAAATTTTAATTCTTAAGCCGAAAATTCGTAATGGAGGGTTTTGCATGCTGAGGTTCCACTGTATAATGTTTTATTTTGAGTATGTTGTATTATAGGGAACTTACATCTGCTTACATCTCCTCTAACTAATCGTCATTGAGTATACAGAAGTATTAATGCACAGACAGGGATTAAAATAAAGCCATTATTAACCCTGGTTATATTATCAGATACTTCTTTGGCAGTGTGAATGTTTTTTGTCTTTTTGCAGCCTGTGAATTATATATAACTAAGGTTGTTGTGAAATTGGACCTTGAAAAAAAATAATAAAAATATGCCCTAACACACTAGCAGCAGTTTTTCATCTCATGTAGCTCAGATTGCTCAGGATGCTAGTAGGTGTTCCTGGCATTAGTTACCATGGTTACACTGGTAGTGCCAGGCTAATGTAATATCCACAGAAATGATATCTGTACAAGCTAGCTATAGAAGGTTTATAAAATGCATCAGTGGACCCTAGTGTGGTAATAAGCTCAAAATGGCATTTTATACTTCATGATTTTCTGCAAGCTGAAAAGGGTTTAATTACAGAAATAGTAGGTCAAAAATAGATATAGAATGTTTGAGGTATATCAAATGGATGTTTCACAGTCAGAGGGAGAGTAAGAAACATTTTTGCTGAAGAAACTTTTAGTCCATTTCATGTCTTTAATGGTGGTTGACTTCATCATCAACTGTACATCATTCCCAAAGAATCATGAACCATTATAATTTTAACAATTTTAAAATTCTGCATTTTTTGAGCTAGTCCACCTACTGACTCAGTCTCCATGAGAAGATTTAAATCCTAGAAAAAGATCTTTCTGTTTTCTTTCCTCTGTGTAAAGTGTATCATCAGTGACCTATCAGTCAGCCTCCAGTCTGAGGTCTGATGTATAAATACCTGCTTTGTGTAACACATACTAGGTGACTTTTGCTGACTCACAGCTTGAGGGTTCCAGGTTTGACCCTGAGCTTTGATTGCTGTCTGTGTCGAGTTTCTCATTTCATTTGTGTCTTATATTTTAGGTTTTCTGGTTTTAAAATCTCCCAACATGTGGACTGCTGTATGGGAATGAGGTTCTGTGATTGATTGGTGTCCTATGCAGAAGCTCAGTGTTTACACAATTGCACTTTTTGACTCTATATTACATGGTCCTTGCCATTGAAGCCACTGGCTTGATCACTGTGGATCTATCCATAGTTTGTATAAACACCCTGGGTATAAGATGGAGGAGGTTCCAAGCCAGTGCAGGGTACAATCACACACTCATTCACAATTTAGAGAAGACAATCAGCCTACAATGCATGTTTTTGGACTGAGAGATGAAACCCCCTGAAACACAGGATGCTAGTGGGTGTTTTTGGCATTAGTT
This sequence comes from Hemibagrus guttatus, assembly GCA_033459395.1. Classification (NCBI taxonomy): domain Eukaryota; kingdom Metazoa; phylum Chordata; class Actinopteri; order Siluriformes; family Bagridae; genus Hemibagrus; species Hemibagrus guttatus. The sequence goes on from JAUCMX010000006.1 coordinate 26,360,808, forward strand.
GCCATGGTTACACTGGTAGGTACTAGGCTAATGTAATATCCACAGAAATGATATCTGTACAAGCTAACTACAGAAGGTTTATAAAATGCATCATTGGATTTTAGTGTCATAGGGGACAAGGTGGAGATACCCTGGAGGAGATCCAAAGCCGGTGCAGGGTACAATCACACACTCATTCACACATTAGCCTATAATTCGCGTCTTTGTACTGGGGAATGAAGCACAGGGAAACTGGAAACTCCACACACATTAGAATTGAACCCCCAACCCTGGAGGTGAAGGCAAATCTGCTAACCACTAAGTCATTAAAATATCCAGAATTTCTATTTTTCCATAAAGCTGCTTTGGGAGAATGGCCATTGTTAAAAGCACGATACAAATACAATTGAATTAAATCGAATCCCTGCTTTCCTCCCTTAAACTCAAGCCTTAAGCATTAAGTCCCTACTGAATTGCTCCAAATGTAAAAAGAGACATGGCCTAGCATTGTTTTTTTTAATCATGGGTCCCAATATACAGTCGCTCAATATCTAAACCTCCATGTGTGGTTTTAAAACTCATGACAACTCCTCCCGCTCCCTCTGACACGGCATACAAAGAACAGAGCTTCATCGTTTGATCCTTCATCTCTGCAGCTGGCCATCATCCAGTCTCAGCGTTATAGTAGATCTTCACGTCATCAAATGTCTGCTCTTTCATTTTCTCTCTCATTATGTGTGTAATGAAGAGGAGCCTGGCAGACAATGTGTGAACTTCGCTGTCCTCCTTTTTTCCAACACGATCTAAACTATGCCTGGCTCTCTCTCTCTTTGTGTGTGTGCCACCCCAGAAACTGTCACAAAGATGAAATACACTATAACCAAGTGTCATGAAGCCTAGATCCAAGTTGACAGTAGGGCTTCAAACACAGCTTTCGCCAACTCATCGCCAAACGGTGACTTTCTATGTCAGCCAGGAGTCTCTCTCTCTCTCTCTCTCTCTCTCTCTCTCTCTCTCTCTCTCTCTCTCTCTCTCTCTCTCTCTCTCTCTCTCTCTCTCTCTCTCTCACACACACACACAACCACAGCTGTGACCTAGCTTCACCCTTTTGTGGCAACATGCCTTTACTATGACAAATTTGCTCATTGCATTGTGCTCATCAGCCTTACACACTCTAGCCAATACCAAAACCACCTGGATGATGTGATTAATGTACACATTGCTTGATAACACACCCAGTTCTTTGCATCATAAATACAATAGAGGAGGAAAGGAGGTGGATAAGGTGATTTGCCTCTTTTCTCCTCCACAGTGAGGAAGCACAGCTCCATACGATGACTCTTCCTTATGTACTGTATGTGAATATGTGTATACGTGTTTGTGTGTGTGTGTGTGTGTGTGTGTGTGTTTGGCCTAGTAGTCTTTAGCTGTGTAGGGAAACGTCTGCAGAGACCCAGATGCACAATAGCCCACAGCACAAATCTAAGATAAAAAATATTCACCTGCTTTTCAGGTGATGGATGGAGCAGTCGAATTTGCACAAACATAGAAAAAGGTTGGGTTTGTTTTCTTCTCTGTCCCCAGTGTGTGAGTCACATTCAACTAAACTAAAATTAATTGACTTCTTTAACTGAAAGATTTCCTTTGGGTTATTGATGTTAGGTATTAATTATCTGCCTTAATAATTATGTCAATAAAAAATCTACAGACTTGACCTAGTTCAATACGTATTGACCACATAATGGTCAAGTGATATCGCTATTTCTTCATCTCTGTTTAAACAAATCCCACCTTTTTGGAGGTTTATTATTGTTTATTATTATTATTTAAGATTATTGAGGACACTTATTTGATTACTTGATGCTATGTAGGCAGATTTGTATGTAGATTTGTATGCAAAATAAAATAAAATAAAATAAAAATCTGTATTTTTAATTAAAAGAAATAAAAAATAAATTCATTAATAAATCACAAATAAAAACAGTGTATAACTTTAATAAAGTCATTCTTATACATATTACTTATCATACAAATATTCTAAAACTTGTTTTGATAAATTTTTATGTTTAGGTTTTCTTAAATAAGAATGTTTACTGCTTTAAGTGATAATTAAATAGAAAGTTTATTATTTATCAATATTTATTTTTATAAATAATAAACTTCCTATTTAATCATTATTGGAAATGAACACATGTTGAATTATATACATGTTTGAAGACACCTGTGTTCACCAATGTTTACTCAATTCATCATATTTACATTTCTGGCATTTAGTAGACTCCTTTATCCATGGCAACTTACATTTTATCCCATTTTATACACCTGAGGGATTGAGGGGTAAGGGCCTTTCTCAGGGGCCCAGCAGTAGAAGCTTGGTGGACCTGGGATTCGAATTCACAGTAGTCCAATGTCTTAACCCCTAATCTACCACATCCCCCTGACAAAATATAAATGCAGGTAAATTAACAAACATTAAATGGCAGATTGTTCCTAAATGTTGATAAATATTGGAATTTTGCAATGTAGTCAGAGAATAATTGCAAGCATGGGCACTATAGTGGCAACTATAGGATTGTGGGTTTGAGAACCACTGGATGGAGACTTTACACATTCCATCCTTTTTCTGTAGTACTTACTCAACACGAGGTTATGAGGAGCATATGCCAGAGGATGAGGTTCATCATAGGGTACAATCACACACACAATGCAGAACACGCCTTTGGACTAGAGGAGGAAACCGGAGTACACGGAGGAAACCCCCAAAGCAACAACACACCACACACAGGGCAACTTAAGTCTTAACGACTTAAACCCCCAGCCTCAGAGGTTCAAGGCAAGCCACTAATGTTAACCACTAATCCACCTTTGATGTGTATCATGAGATGTATTTAGTTTATCAGTGTCATAAATCGATCTCTCAGGTTAACACAAGCCCTCTTGCTAAGCAATGCATTAATTTATCTGCCGCCACTTCCGACACAATCAAATCATCAAGTCCCACCGGCAATTACTATAGAGCTATGATCATTCATTCACAGAGGACCGTGTTCACGCTTTCCTGCATGTTCCATGATCCGTGCAATGCGTTCGTTGTCTGAGTAAAATAAGTGTGTTAATTAATCTGGAATTCAGGCTTCAATGCATCAAGATTTCCCAAAGGGTTCGAGGGAAAGCACAAGCAGGCCTTCATAACCAGAATAAGGATGTGACAAGCAAGGTCGAAACATTTCCATGATTGTTCACTGTTTGTCTGTGTGCATGGCTACTGGATGTGGAAAAGGCTACTAGTCCTCAGGGTTCACATTTTTGCTCTTGCTGATACACCCGAACTAGGTATAATTTGTCTTCATTGTCTGGATTCAGTGGTTTTGAGAGACTATCTGAGGTCCTAGAGGACCAGTTATACTGGAAAGTATAAAAAGTGTCAAATCTTGTTTTTTTTTCTGAGATTTATTTGTTAACGAAAGGTGCTGAGTCAAAAGGGAGAGTAATCATACAATGTGTCTAATTAAGCTGGAGGGTTGCTAACACTGACATTGTGAGAAATACACACAACACACACACAGAAGCGAAAGGGCAGAGAGCTCATCAGAGACAGAGAGGCAGACAGGAAGAGCTCCTAAGGGTCCTGTGGTAATCCTCATAAACATTGCTCCAGTCAGACTGATGCTAATGCACCATGTCTGCTGGCACATACACACTCTGCCCCAATGCCACTCAAGGGATGGTGAGAGAATGGGATCACAATACAGCATATCTCCTCCAAGACACACACACACACACACACACACACACACACACAAAGCACATATTGTAAAGGTCGACGCTAATTATGAAGCACACATTACGTTAAAGTATCGTGTTCATGTAATTACTGCAGATTGCTTTTTTAATAGTATCAATTAACAGAACATGTTTTTAATTTCAGTAACGTGTTTCAATTAGTTTAGAAAGAAAGCTTTTAAATGCACTTATGGAACAGCTACTTACATATTAATATGACGTTTCGCAAAACTTAAACTAATCCATATTTCCTTTATTTTATTTTCACTACTAAGGTATGACTTAGTATATCATAATTATGATAATATCTCATATTTATTATGTAATAGCATATTTCTGACAAAGAATTTTGACATTCCTTCCTTCCTTCCTTCCTTCCTTCCTTCCTTCCTTCCTTTCGTCCTTTCCTTTCTTCCTTTCCTGTCCTTCCTTCCTTCCTTTCTTCCTTTCCTGTCCTTCCTTCCTTCCTTCCTTCCTTCCTTCCTTCCTTCCTTCCTTCCGTCTTTCCCTCCCTCCCTCCCTTCCTTCCTCCTTCCTTCCTTCCTTCCTTCCTTCCTTCCTTCTGTCCTTGCTTCCTTTTCTTTCCTTCCTTCCTTTCATCTTTCCCTCCCTCCCTCCCTCCCTCCCTCCTTACTCCCTCCCTCCCTCATTCCTCCCTCCCTCCTTCCTTCCTTCCTTCCTTCCTTCCTTCCTTCCCTTTCCCTTTCCCCTTCCTTTCCCTTTTTTTACCTCCCTCCCTCCTTCCTCCCTCCTTCCTACCTCCCTCACTCCTTCCTTCCTTCCTTCCTTCCTCTCTCCCTCCCTCCCTCCCTCCCTCCCACCTTCCTTCCTTCCTTCCTTCCTTCCTTCCTTCCTTCCTCCCTCCCTCCCTCCTACCTTCCTTCCTCCCTCCCTCCCTCCCTTACCGCAATCGGAACGGAGCTGTTTCACAGGGCCTCTGAGTGCAAAGAACCGCCTGAGAGCGTTTATTGCAACTTGACGCATCCATAGATTCAATGACCTCGGCGTGCACAGCTCTCGAACTTATACAGCAGAACATGATGGCCCACCGCTTGCTATCCGCCTGTCCTCCTCTGGTGCATCTGCTTGCAAAAGACCAGGGTCCAAATACATCGAGCCCCACATATGTAAAGGGAGGGCAGATTTTGAGACATTCAGATGGCAGGCATGCCTTGAAGGATTTTGCCATGTGAACTAGAAGTGCTAATCCTCTTACTAGGGATGTGAAGATGGAGAACAGTTGGAATCAGTGAGAGGTAAGCGCTGGTTCTTCCAGGTTAATAGCACATGTTTGTACTTGAGGACAGATTTCTGAGTCGTTTTCAGGTTCAATTAGCTCGAACGTCTCAGTCATTAGTGTTTTTTTTTGTAGATAGCTGATGCAGGAAGGAGGGACCGGTGAACCAAGAAGTCTGTGCAAGACAGGATGCAGGTAAGGATGCATTGGAATCTATTGTGAACATACATGTAGTATTGCTTTGACTTGTTACAGATGTAGCTGAGCATCACTTGGCTAGTTTCACCTTGCCCATAACGAATCCTATTTCTACTTGCCCAACTTTCTGAAGTGCTTATGCCACAGCACCTATGGCCTTAGTTGATGCATCTGAGAATACACACAATTCTGTGTGCACTTCTTCAGTTAGTGAGGTTGTTGTGTATGTACGTGAGACATGAAGCTGTTCTAGGTTCTTGGAGGGAATCTCTCCAGGTTTTCCATTTGCTTAGTTTGTCCTCCGGGAGGAATGTGTCCCAGTCTGACTGTTCAGAGATAAGTTCTCTGAGAAGGGCTCTTCCCTGGATCGTGACAGGTGCCAATAGACCCAGAGGATTGAAAACACTGTTGACAGTGGAGAGGACACCATGGCGGGTGAATGGTTTGGTAATGGTCGATGCAGAGTAGTTGAATGTGTCAGTCGTGATCTCCCACAGCAGACCTAAACTCCGTTGCCTGGGTGAAGTGTCTCCACTCAGATCTAGGTCCTTAATTACTGGGGCACAATCTTCAGGTGGAAAGGCTTCCATGACTGTCTGAGAGTTTGAAGCAAACTTGTGCAAATGGAGTTTAGATGCAGCTAGTGAGGCCTGTGTTCGTTGAAGCAAATCGATTACCTCAGCTTCAGATGGTACGGATACCAAACCTTCATCAACATAGAAATGTCTTTCCACAAACCTGACAGTATCAGCACCCTGCTCCTGTGCACCTTCTATGATATCTCTTTGCAGCCCGTAAATTGCCACGGCAGGAGATGGGCGATTGCCGAATACACGAACCTTCATTCTGTACTCAATAATTTCATTGTTGATGTCACTGTCTTTGTACCATAGAAAACGGAGGAAGTTACGATGACCATCACGCACCAAGAAACAATGGAATGAAGAAAAAATTGAATGCCGACCACTTTCCAGCACATTGGTCTTGAATGTGTTGACTGTTGGCTTATGTACATTACCCAGGCAGGTCTCTACTATTACTACCAAGCCCAGGTCCAGGCGTTGGGCAAAGGGGGCATTGTTTGGTCCACTGACCTGCTGCCTGACCTTGTGTGCCCTAATCACATCTCTTAGCACATCGTAGCAACAGTATTTCTGCTTCTGGTTCTAGTTCTGGAATGTGCTTGGCAATGTGTCGGAGATGAGGCTGGTAAAGAACTGCACTTGGCATTGGAATCTCAGACCGATTGTTCATGATCTTGTGACACTCGATGAGTGGTGGAAGAGGGATGAGGACTTTTCCATCCAGGGTCTCAATCTGGAATCCTTCTGCTTTCTTGCCAGATGTTTCTATGATGCCAGAGCAAGTTCTGAGATGATACAATAATTGTTCACTTTCCACATTGAACAGTTTGAAGAATTCTGGTCTGGCTAACAAACGATTACTCTGGTCATCCAGAATTACATAGGCTTTGATGGCCATGTCCTTGGAACCCTTTGGATACAGCTTTATGAGGCAGATTTTCAAGCATGAGCGGCCCCACTGACCTGGACCGCAAACTTCTGTACAGCTTGTATTGACAACAACCTCATCTGGATGATCTTCTCCCTCCCCGCCATCCTCTTGTGATGGTGAAGGATCCTTGAGTACATGAGGTGAAGGCGCAGGGTGCATCGCTGCATAATGATTGGTGCTGCTGCATTCAGAGCATTTCACAGAAGACTTGCATTCCTTGGCGAGGTGAGAAACTGAAGAACAGCATCTGAAACATATTCTTTTCTCCTTGAGGCCTTTCTGTCATCAAGGAGTTTGTTTCTGAATGTTCTGCATTTTTTCAAGGGGTGCAGTTTATTGTGTAATGGACAAATTTCGTTAGGGTCATCGTTGGCTGCACACACATCTGTTTTGTGAGATGGGTTTGTTGGTATGGAAACCCTTCACAATGGATCTGTCTGGTTTCGTAGTTGTTGTAGCACTGCTTTGATACATAAAGCTAGGGTCATTTCGCTTCCTTGCTTCATAGCAAACAAAGTTACATAAATACTCAAAGGGAGGAAAGCGACCATGATTTTCTTCTTTATACCATGACCCGAAAGTCACCCACTTGTCCTAAAGTCCATATGGAAGCTTATCTACGATTGGTGCAATCCCCCGTGAAGTGTCAAGGTAGGAGAGATCTACTAGATAACCATCTTCTTTAGCACCTTGTATTTCCATTAGCAAATCTCCAAGTTCACACAATTTGGTGTGGTCTTTAGCGGAAATCCTAGGGAAGCTGTCCGTTCGCTGAAACAGTGACCTCTCAATGATTTCTGGTGCAGCATAGCACTCACGTAGTCTCTCGCAGGCTTTGTGTCTCAAGATTAGGGTTGCTGACATGCACTGAGCGGATGACCATTTCGCCAGATTCCTTTCCCAGCCATTTAGTCATGAGATCCAATTCCTGGGTTGCCGTGAGGTGAACTTCACGAGCTGCACTGGTGAATGAGGAATACCATGACCAATAATTCTCGGGCTTATCATCAAATTGGTACAGTCCTGAACTAATAAGGTTTCGTCGTGCTAAATACTGTGCTAAAGGTTCTGTCTGAGCTGACGTGCTAGCTGGAGGAACGTATCGAGGAACATATGGCTTAGCATGTGCGTTCATGATGAGGCTTGACCTCCTAACTTCAGACTTCATCGCACCTGCAGACAGATCAGATAAGTTTTTTGTAGGTAAGTGCATACTATCAGCTTTCTCAGACTTCGGCTTGTTGTTGACAGACTGCACGTGTGAAGCATCTTTCATAGGTGGACTCCATGTTATGAAACTGTTATGTGAGTCAGCATTAAGTGGAGGAGCGATGGCCAAGGCCAATAAGAGTGGAGAGGGAGGACGACTCTGAAGATTGATTTGAGAATGAACATACTCACTGGAACGTTCATATTTTACTTCCTCTGATTCAGATTCTGATTCAGCATCTTCCAGCACTTGTGCCTCCACAGCGGCTTCGTAAGTTTCCCGTTGTAGCATTAACACTTCCTACACTACAACTTCCTACACTACAACTCAACGTCTATTCTTACTGTCTCTAGCTGATTTTGAGCTTCTTTCCTGGCCTTCTCCATTTTCAGTTTAGCCTCTCGGCTAGCACATGATGCTCTCACTTTAGCGGCTTCGGCTCTGGCCCGGGCGTGGGCTGCACTCGCTGATGATGAGGATGACTTGCCGCTTCTAGCGCTGAACACAGACGACTTGCTGCTTGCGGCCATCGTAACCACCTCAACATCAAATGTTGCCTTTTCACTGTAGTGTTCTCATGCAGTGTGTTGAAACTCTGACTAAACACCAAGTTAAACCGTAGCCAATGAAGACAGAGTTGTAGTAAGATTGATTCATTTGCTGTCACTCTTTCTCATTAACATTTGCGGTGAACACTGTAATAAAACAATACAGCAATATTCAGTGTTTTTGTCTTGACTAATATAGCATTATAAATGACTATAACATAAACATAAACTACTATTCTCATTGCCTCTATGATGTTTTCTAGTGGATGCAATGGATTATCAGAGAGAGCCCACCATGTCTGTCTCATTGTTTTCATGCATAACCCAGAGCGCTAACAGGAAGTGACCCCAACAGGAAGTAACTTGTCACATGAGACAAATAATGTACATTTTTACAAACATGGTAGATTAATGAAAGGTAGTAATGAACTTCACATTTGCATTTAAGAATATGTACCAAAAAATATTTAAAGCAGATATTTGAAAGTTAAATCTCTTAAAGGGCAACACAGTTATTATCTATCTTAGATGAGATTTTGTATCTCATAAACTTGGCCTATTATATCATAATTATGAAATAGTATATGCAAATCTGAAGTGGGATCTCATAATTATGATGTAGTATCTCATATTTTTGACACTTAATGAGTCACTTTATGAACAGTTTATGAGATATGAGATATGAAGTCATAATTAAAGTCAGTCTATACAGCCTGCACTTCCAGTTATTTCTTAGTTCTAACATAAGGTAGTTTAGATTTGGAAATTATAATTGTAATCACAAAAGTATCCCTTGTTATATCAGTACTTCACCTGGAGTCTCATAAATATGACATAATATCTTCAATGTATGACTTAATATTTCATGATTATAACATAGTATCTCATGCACGACCCCACTGTTGACTAAACATCCTATAATACTGACATCTCATAAGTGATATCTCATGATAATCTCCTGATTATCACTTATTATCTTGGAATTATGACATTGCATCTCAATTATGACTTAATGTCTCATAATTACGACATAATATGACTTTAGATATTATGACTTATCAACTATGTATCTCATAAATAGGGCTAATTATCTCATAATTAGGGCTTGATAATAAGTCAGCTATTACTGACAATCTTTATATCCCATGGGTATGTCTTGGTATATCATAATTATGACTTAATATCTTGTAATTATAGTGTTATATCTCATAATTACGATGTAGTATCTCATATTTCTAAAATAGGATCTCAGAATCTTGACTTATGTAATTATTATGAGACAATACACTGGATTTTTGTTAAGTTTCATATTCAGACTTTCATTTTTTATTTATTTATTTATTTGCTTGTTTGTTTGTTTGTTTGTTTGTTTCTTTCTTTCACTGTTGATTTATTTATTTATTTATTTATTTATTTATTTATTTATTTATTTATTTATGTATTATTCTAAAATGCTGAAGCCATTGCTGATGTAGTCTCGTGTGTAATATGAAATTACTTGGTTCATCATGACTGCAGTTCTGGTTGTTAGTTTGTCATCTGTAATTTTGCTATTAATTTATTTGTATTATAATTATTATAGTTGTTATTATTATTATTATTATTATTATTATTATTATTATTATTATTATTATTATTACAGCCTCCAGAATTTAATCCAAGCTCCCTGGTTCCTGAATCCTCTTCTCTGATAGTGTGACACTGTGAACTGGTTTTAGATTTAGACCTTTTAGACGTAGGTCCAGCTCAATTTCAGTGCACACATATTAATCCTTGTGTTTGACATTTTTCATTTTAGAACTATTGGTGTTTTTATTTAGCTGCAATTCATCCCTCTTCTCTTTATAAATGCTTCATGAACATTATGCCAGCACTTTCCCTCTCTTCAGTTAGCATCTTAATAGAGAAAAAGAGAGAGAAAGAATGTGTGTATGAGAAGGGAGAGAGAGAGAGAGAGAGAGAGAGAGAGAGAGAGAGAGAGAGAGAGAGAGACAATGCGTGCATAGGTTGCCATGGCATCTGTTGTGTGTTGCCAAGGTGATTGCCCCCGTATGCTCTTTGCTCCATCTCCTCCCAGGTTAACCCTCCTTTTCACATGGCCCCTGTCTCCATGGCAACTATAATTATTCCAAGTTATATCGGAAGTCACAGGTGAGGCAAAAGTAAATATGTGATGGTGCTGTACTGTACACCTAAAAGCAAACACACACACACACACACACACACTCACACACACACACACACACACACACAAAGCTATAAAAACAATGGCATATGTTTAGCAGAAGAAGCAAATTTAATAAAAGAAAGAAATCCAGGTAAGGTGACTTCTGATTCCTATGTAGCAGAGAAGAAAATGTAAAGAAACTCTTTTTTCCCCCTTGTTCTTTCTTTCTTTTCATTAATTCTCTATTTTTTTCCCTTTCTGAGTTCAGAATAAGCAGACATTAAAAGCAAGTCATTTGTTGCTATTCACAGAACAGAGCACACACACAGAGCTGAGGTTAATTCACGGATGGAGAATACAAGAACAAGCCTGCTGTCTTGCAGAGAGCCAGAAAAGCAAACGAGGAGGGTGAAAAAGAGCGGATGGTCGGCATAGGGTACATTCTTGTTAATCCATTCTCTTTGAGAGAAAGTGTCAGGGTGGGAGAATTGATCTGAATGAGGTAGATTATTCCAGATAAGTGTTTCAGATCAGCGGATCTCGATGGAGGGCAGGTCAGCCCGGCTCCGATTCGGCAGGAGGCAGAATCGATCGGCGGAATTGGACATGGATAAACAGTTCATTTGGACGGATGGCTTAGGGGTATTGAGCAGCAATGGAGGTGAAAGAACTCTTGGTGGGAAAGAGGAAGCTGTTCATGCTACAAGTTACAAGTTTCTCAACCATGAAGAAAGTCATTAATGTGGTTTGGCTTCGAGAAACATGCCCCGGGAGAACGGGTAGAGGGCAGGACTCAATTCTGGCAGACTGAGCCCCACCGTTTGGCCTCTTGAGTGGTACATGGAGTATTTCTGTAGTTTGGAGCAGTCACTGAAGGGTGGCTTGGGTACTTCAACTAATCTAAAGAGGAAAGAAACCTGGTGAACTTCACCTTTTAGGAAAAGCTATAGGCTTAACATGTTCTTTTGTAAAGGACATGGCAGGTCTGAGTGAAATGTGGACCCGTGTGGGGGCTAGAACCATTACAACTGGATCATAAGCTTAGTGCCTGGTGATATGCATTTCGGTGAATTGATTCATCTCTTCTCCTGTGTATTTCATGGTATATGCAGTGATGAGAACTTAATGATAGCTGCTAAAATTATGCTAAGTCTTCTTGTATTACAACAGTGTTGAATTATCAGAATTTTCTGTAAGAGCATGGGACTGAAGGTAGCTTATGTAATAATAACTCGTTTGTAATGTAATATGTAATAATATCTAATTTACAGAGATTTATACTGAGAACAGTGTACATAATAATTAATAATTATAATAATAAATGGATAAAAAAACTTATTTAACATAGTGAAGCATTCTGTAAGTAGATATTTCTGGAACACCTGGAGTCTCAGGTGTTCTTCAATAATAAATCTCTGTAAATAAACCACTTCAGGATGTGTTTTCCTACTACAGTTTGTCCCTTAGCATATTATTCCTTATTGAATATTCATATCTAACTGTATGAAAGATCAATTTTAATGCAACATTAACTAACAGTTTACTAACGTTTAGCATTGCTTTTTCTTTCTCTTCTCCTTAATGATAATAGGAAGAAGAAAAATACAATTATTATAAGAAGTGTTTTTATTGGTGTTGTGTTCTTTGGGATGTATGGCATATAATGGCGCAGATTAGCAGCTCCAATATAGCACACTAAGAAACAGAAAAAAGAGAGGCATATGATGTCCTACATTTCACTCAATCATTCACTCATGCAAGCATTCACTCACTCACTCACTCACACATTCACTCACTCACTCACACACTCACACATTCACTCACTCACTCACACACTCACACATTCACTCACTCATTCACTCACTCACTCACACTCACTCACTCACACACTCACTCACTCACACACTCACACATTCACTCACTCATTCACTCACTCACACTCACTCACTCACTCACTCACACACTCACACATTCACTCACTCATTCACTCACTCACTCACTCACACACTCACTCACTCACTCACTCACACACTCACTCACACACTCACTCACTCACACTCACACATTCACTCACTCACTCACTCACTCATTCACTCACTCACTCACTCACTCACTCACTCACTCACATACTCACTCACACTCACTCACACACTCACTCACTCACACACACATTCACTCACTCATTCACTCACTCACTCACTCACACACTCACTCACTCACTCACTCACACACTCACACATTCACTCACTCATTCACTCACTTACTCAATCACACACTCTCTCTCTCACTCACTCACTCACTCACTCACACATTCACTCACTCACTCACTTGCTCACTCACTCATTCACTTACTCACTCACTCATTCGCTCACTCACTCACTCACTCACTCACTCACTAACCCACTCACCCACTCACTCACTCACCCACTCACTCACTCACTCACACATCAGGGAATTGATGCACAGACAATAACCCTAGCTCAGGAGCAAACCTTCTTCCCTTTGTAAGAGGCAAATAATGTAATTTGTCTGCAAAGTTGAACATTCCCAGGCAAAGGAAGAAAAGGTCAGTCACTTCTAACACAATTACTGATTCAGATGAGGAAGAGGAGAGATGTTACAGACTGACAGAGTTTAATATATCTTTAAAACAATCTTTTTTTCTTCGCCCTGGTAAGCTGTTGTGTGTTTTCTCCCGCTTCAAAGCAATTAATTAAATCACCTCAGCGCCACTGGGGAAGATGACAGGTAGTCTATCATTTTTCCAGGCTGTTGTTTTACTATGTGGATGGGGAGATGAGTGTAACAGAGAAGAATGAGCAGATTTTTACTCAGACAGAGAGATCACTTTTTTCCCAGTCATATTGCACATACGAGAGTTTGACTGAATTGAAGGAGATATATAGCTGTTCATCCATCTTTTCATAACCGTTTTTCATTTACCAGAACTTGTTTTTTTTCCTACGAGGAAGCTGTCAGCCATCAGGAGGTGTGAAGATAAGATCCCTCTTTGGCCAGCGAGCAAGATTGAGAACTGCTTCTGGAGCACATCATTACCCACAATAAACACTGCACCTCATAACACTGCTCTGCTCTTACAAAATGTTCAAGCTGAGAAAAAAACCTCTGAGACTATTTAACTATTCCATCAGCCCCTACCTAGACATCTGTCCAAGCTGCTACTTTTAAAACTCTGTTTCCATCATTATTCACCTTTATAAGCCAGCTTTAGGTGCAAATTCACTAAAACCTTTCCTAGCTAGGGCATTCCAAATCCACTTCAGTTCCATTCGTCTCCTCTGCTCTGCTCTTCCTTAGAGCGAACAAACGGGTGCTAAGCACCATCTGTAACTGTAGTAATTCCTCGAGCGAAACACAGATAAGTCCTCTTTAGCTTCAACTGCACACTGGCAAAGCTGAGCTGAATGGTGAGCCAGCAAGAAGCTCAGCAGGATTGGACAGCCGAATCCTTTGCAGGTCGAGAGCGTGCAGTGTGGAGAAGGAGCGGATAAGCCCATGAAGGATAGAAAAGAGACAGGCTTGGAAAAGACTTGCTGGATCCCAGGTTTACTAGAGGTCACTTCAAGCTGTTCTCATTTTTTGATGTGCATGTTCATATTCATACACATCTGCATGTTACTGCAAGAACTGGCTGACATTGATAAAATGTGTTTATAGTGCAGATCCTTCCTATATGTCAGCAAAGCAGGTAAATTGGAACCTCGGCATACGAATGTCCTCCCTTATGAAGAATTGAAATTTTGCAAGAAATTTGCATCGGCATATGTAGCATTTTCGGCATAAAAACGAACCGAACTGAACCGACTGCCAGCTAAGTTGCGCGTACATCTGGGAGTCGTTCAAAACTTGTTTGCGTCAGTGGAAAGCCAATCAAAAGCGAACCGAAGCGAGTTTATGAATTTTACAAATCTTTTTTTCAGTCAGAGAAAGCTGTTTTGAAAGAGTCAGCCCACGATAGCAACGTTGCCTTCGGTTTGCGTTCAAAAGCTAGGTAATTTTTCGGGCGTTTTTTTGTTGACAGATTGGTGGCGTGGGTGGTCTGTTCTATTTTTAGCCCAAGCTTGGTGGCACGACTTCCTGTGAGGACCCTTGACATGGAATGCTTGGCTTGGGTCAGTTCTTTGTAAGTAGCCATAAAGTTTACATACGCTTCGTACTGGTAATATTGGTAATATTTTTGGGTGGCTGGAACGGATTATCTGCATTTACATTATTTCTTATGGGAAAATTTGTTTGGCAATACAAATTTTCACCTTAAGAATTCACCTCCAGAGCGAATTAAATTACTATGCCCAGGTTCCACTGTATAGGAAACTCTGTGTGTGGGATGTGTAAATGACGTGTTAATATTATTTCTTTTTTTTAAAAGTCCCTTTTTAACGCAAAAATGGACAAGGAAAAAGTGGTTGGACATCAATTAACACAACACCCCAGGAATCTAAGGGTCCCACTAGTTCTTTCCTGAAGAGCCTGCACTGTAACCAAAACAGGAATCATCTGCATTTGAGAAGCTCTGGATCATAACAACAGTCCCATGCCCATGTTCTAAGATCCTTTGAGTAGGTTTTAAAGGACACCAGCCCTATGGCGCTGTGAGATACTTGCTGCGGAAATCACCACGTTGCCTTTATCTGATTTTAGAGCTATATTTACGGTTTGTAATAATCAGTTCTGGTTTCTGGATTTAAAAAAAATCACAATGAGCTGCTATGGAGCAGTCAAGTCCCCAGGTCAAATACTTTGTTTATTAACAATAAATTGAATCAAATGTTTAAGTAAATGTTAAACAGATGGGAATGATTGTGGAGTTAGATGGTAAGAAGTGATCTTATTCATTCTTATGGGAAAGTAATCCTCACTGCACTGCTGTAGTCCTCCTAGCATGCAATTTCACATTCACTAAAGCATACAATTTCACATAACACCAGTCAGTGACTGGTATTTTAGAACCCTAAGTTTGCCTTTTTTGCTAGTATGGTAAGTAGCTATAGCAGCATTTGCAGTGCTACTTAGCCTTTGTCAATACAGAAGATCATCTGATCCACATATTTGATTTTTCACACAGGTTTTATCACCTTTCATGGCAAAATCCTTCCATTTTATCCAAGTTTGGGACCAGCACTGAGAGTTAACCCCTGTTAGTTCGCCACCTAGGACCCAGGTCGCGTTAGGGGATCCTGCCACTGGAGCACCAGGAGCATCTTAAATTTATTGTATCCTTATTAGAAACACCTTTACACCTGCCCATTTATTCAATTATCCAATCAGGCAATCATATTTTAGCAGCATTCTGAAAAAAATCAAATAGCTACATAGCAAGAGCTTCAGTTAACTTCCAGATCAAACATCTGAATGGAGAAAAAGTGACTTTAAGCACAGCATGTGGCATTGCTAGTGACAGATGGACTGGTTTGAGTCCTCCAGAAACTGCTGATCTCCTGGGATTTTCATAAATAATCAGAATTGTGTTGTACAGCACAAATCGTATTGTTATCTATTTTGCTGAGCTTGTTATAGTGTCTAGAGATTGAGAGGGAATTGCTATGGTTTACACATTATCTATCAGCTAAAAGTAGCATATTTACATTCTTGTTGAGCCAAAATTAGCATATAATGCTATTCAGATTAATGTTTAAGGGCTAGCATAAGAGATGTGGTTGTAACTAGCTTGTGTTTTTTTTTTTTTAACATTAGCTTAATAACATGGCATTGGCACTGGGCTGTATTTCCGGTTTGTTAAGTTAAAGTAACAAGTTAAATTAGATCCAGTCATTAAGTTGTTGATTAGCCTGTTAGCTGGATTGCTGGTTATTTAAAGAATAATTGGGCAATTGAAGATTCATTTTGTAATCTTCATCCTCTAATTCCTGACATACAGGAGTGGAACATGATTAATTAGCTGGTGCAGTAAATGTTGAACAAACTTCGCCTGATCCTCATGGTTTAAAAGAGTGGTTGTTTGAGGTAATGTCAACTTCCTCTGACTGCTTTAAGTAATAAGTTGTTTCCTTCCACATAGCTTTTTTTTTTTTTTTTAGCATTTTGCTCCATTCAGGGTAACTTCCAGAGAAAATCTATAAGATGTGTGAAAATCCCAAGAGATCAAACCCTCTCCTCCAGCACTTTCAACTATACCATACCCCGTCAATGAGATCCCATTTTCTCCAACTCTCATGCTTTGATGTAAACATTAGCTTTGTGACTGGCTGATCGAATAACTGCAGGTATCTTCAGGTGTACAGATGTTCCTAAAGTAATCAAATGGATAGAAAATCAAGTCTTTATCTACTGGGTTTTTTTTTTTTTTTGGTTTTTTTTATATTTGTGCCAGATGTTGTAGTTAACCCTGTACTTCACACTTCAGTGCAGAACTAGACAGGAAATGAACTTTCAAGCATTCTGGTCAGCTTAGAAACATTTCATGAGCTACAGTAGGCAAATTCGGAGGACAAAAGGATATTGTTCTCTAATTCAGTTAGCAAAATAGATGTGGGACTAATCGCCAACTCCTATAAAAAAGTCCTTTTCTAATATGTATCTGTTTCTCTCTCTCTCTCTCTCTCTCTCTCTCTCTCTCTCTCTCTCTGTCTGTTTGTCTCTCTTTCTCTCTGTCTCTCTCTCTGTCTGTTTGTTTCTCTCTCTCTCTCTCACTCTCTCTATCTGTCCATCTCACTGTCACTCTCTCTTTCTCTCTTTCTCTGTCTCTCTGTCAGTTTGTCTCTCTACCTCTCTCTGTCCCCTCCTCTCTTCCTCTGTTTGTTTTCCAATAAAGTCCATGCTTTATTGGCTTGACTGTTTTAACAATATTAAAATTAATAGACAAGCACTAACAACAAATAAAGGAAAATGTACATATATATATATACACACACTATAAATATGGACTTTGTTCAGTCTCTTTAATCTGTTCAGGTGGAAAAGTATACTTGGCTTTTCATGGATCACAAACAAACAGTGTGCTGTCTGGTATGTCAGATAAAATTGTGCCTCTCGGGTCAATAGCATCATAAAAGACAATACAGAGACTTTATGCTGACAAGTCCAAGACAAAAGCCTTGTGCAAAACTACAGCATTAATAGATAGACAAGTACAGCACAATACAATAAATGCACAGGACAATAAAAACACAGATCACGCTGACTGCACAGAGCCACATCGGGGATAAATGGGGCAGTGATGGCTTATGAACTATCTTGCCTGCCGAGAGCGAAATAGCGCATACAAACTCAGACCGCAGTAGTAATCAATAGTCACTTCTTTTGAACTCAGCACTCAATTGAGTTCAAAAGAATTCGATATTAATGCTGGGACTCCCCCAGCCATGGACAGTGCATAACATAGCTGCTACTTAAATCTGAATCACATTAATGGAGAGCATCAGAGCACTATTTGTTAAATGAAGCTTGAATTCCAAATCCATTAATTGATAAATTTGTCTATTTTTTCAGCTTCTTAGTCTAATAAAAAAAAAGAAAAACATAAATGTTTTTTATTGAGCAGTTTATGTACATAATTTTGCCTTAAAATTGTACATTTGATGTAGTTTATTTAAGTTTTGTTAGAAATGTGCTTTGAGCTGTTTGTTAATGTTTCAAAAATCTTAAATATAAAATATAAACCTTATATTAGCAATTAGAGAGTTTTATTGTCCTTCTAGCCTTTATTTTTAACTGTCCAGTTTCGGTGTCTAAGTGCAAAGCTCTCCACGTTAAATTGGTTCCAGTCATTAAGTTGTTGAAAACAACAAAAACAAACAAAAAGTTGTGGGGAAAAAAATAAATAAATAAATAAAATGAAATACAGGAGTGTGAGAATACAGTGAGTACAAAATTGTTGTTACAAAATTGTTGTTCCAATCCTCAACTGCCCAATTGTGATGTACTTCAATTGGTCAGTTGAAGATTGGAACAACAGTGCTGGTCATTTTGTAATCTTCATCTGTCCACTTTTGGTGCATCGATGCCCTCTGATTCTTGGCTGGTGCAAGATTAGCGCAGATGTAAAAGACCTGCCACAGAGTTTGACGTGTTGTTGGTTCTGAGTTGCTTTTCTGGTTGGTAAGACTGGTTCTTTGAGTTAATCTAGCCCTCCTGTCAGCTCAAACCAGTATGATCATTCCCCTCTGAACACTTTCAGTAACAAGGTCTTGTAGAACGAAACACAGAAGAACAAAATAGTATTCCCCAAGGCTTCTGTATCATTATGTGTGAAATTGACACAATACAACCGACAACATGTAAGTGGCAATGTACAATAAACAACACAACAAGTATTACTGTATAATATTGAGCATTAAATAAATATAATGCACCCTAATACCCTGTTGGTACATGGACACAGCTAGCAGCATAAAGATCCCTCAAGACGGATGTTCTAACTGTCTGTGATGAAGATAAAAATGGAATAGTGTGTGTGAGAATGTTAACAGTATGTTTGGTAATCCATCCATTCATTTTCTAGACTGTTTATCCAACACAAGGTCATGGGCTGCAAGACAGGGGAACACCCTGGATGGGGTGCCAACCAATCAAAAGACACACTATGGATGTCTTTGACCTGGAGGAAGAAATCAGAGTACACAGAAGAAACCTTTGAGAATACAAACTCTGGACAGAGACCTTGATTGAACCCCCAAACCTGAAGATCAGAGGCAAGTGTGCTGCCCACAAAGCCACTGTACCTCCCCCAGGTTAGCTAATGAGAGAGAAAAAAAGAGAATAAAGAGACGGAGCAGGTAGTGGTTAAAGTGGCTGGTGTGTGCTGGGGTTCTTTGGATGTCCACTAATTCAGATGGAGGTGGGAAGCAGGCAGTTTATTATTGAGGGAGCAGACAGCTTGTGGGTAGAAGCTGTTGCAAAATCTGGAACGTTGTTTTGGGGTTCTCAGTCCGAGCAGCTGACCTTCTGCTGCAGTGTTTGTGCTATATGTCCAGTATCGAGGACAGAGGAGCTCTTATGATTTTCTTCACTACCCACCTGTAGTCTGATTGAAATTCTCAGACTTCTCAGATGCTACGTAGAAAGTGCTGATAAAATGAGAAGAGGGCATAAAAAACTACTGGACTTATCTGATCAATGGCATGGAGTCAGACATGTGCAGTCTATTAACTATAAACTAACTCTATAACTATAACTAACTATACTAACAGGGATTAGCCTAGTCAGTGATGTAGACTGGTTTCCTTAAACACAACAGACATCTGCTTTGTTTTGCTACCTCAGTATTCAGTATATCAGGATGGTTGAGCTGACACAAACTGTCTTGTTGTTGTTGCTGATTATTCTCACTAAATTTGATGCTGTCTATAACTAATATTAATTGAATTGGAATTGATGGGCTCGAATGAGAAGGAAATAAAGAAAAAATGGAGGGAAAATTGCTTGGTTTTTTTTCTAGCGTTTGTCCCGCTCAGTGGCAGGGTCCGCTGATTTTAGCGGAATATTTGATCCACATGATTTGGCACAGGTTTTACGTCGGATGCCCTTCCTGTCGCAACCCTCCCATTTTTTATCTGGGCTTGGGACCGGCACTGAGAGTTAACTCTTCAGTGGCTGGGTTGGCACCCTGCCCAAGAATCGAACCTGGGCCACGGCAATGAGAGCACGGGATCCTGCCACTGGACCACCAGGAGGCTGGAGAGAAAAATGCTTGATTTCAAATTAATTTCTTTGATAATAAATTCTTCAATAATTTAGCTGTCCATCCAAAAGTTTGTTATACCAGAAATGAACACAAAATCTAGCAGACTTCATGATATTTTTCAAAATTTGGGCCGTCGTGTGACGTCATCAAAATGTGCATACAGACAAAGCCGTCTCCAATTCACCTGCATGGAACACGAGCACTGCTATCACAGAAAGTAATGACATGTGTCTTCACTGGTACGAGTTTGAATCCTGTGCTTGCAGTTACACCAATTCAAGTGTAAAAAAAAAAAAGTGTAAAAAAATTTGAAGAAAAAAATTAAAACACCACAGAAGCCTAGAGGAATTGATCTAATTCTAACCCCTGAAATCATACTGAATTTGCATCAATTCAATTCAATTCAATTTATTTTTACACTGATTTAAACAATGGAGATTGTCTCAAATCATTCATTCATTCATTTATTGTCTGCCACTTATCCAATCTACTCTCGGGTCACGGGGAGCCTGTGCCTATCTCAGGCGTCATCGGGCATCAAGACAAGATACATCCTGGATGGAGTGCCAACCCATCACAGGGCACACACACACTCTCATTCACGCACTACAGACAATTTAGAGATGCCAATTAACCTACAATGCATGTCTTTGGACCGGGGGAGGAAACCCCCGAGGCACAGGGGGAACATGCAAACTCCACACACACATGGCGGAGGCGGGAATCAAACCCCCAACCCTGGAGGTGTGAGGCAAACGTGCTAGCCACCAAGCCACCATGCCCCCCTGTCTCAAATCAGCTTTACAGAAAAATAAAAGCATAGAATAAATATTATATATATATTCAAGTTTAAAATTAAATTAATATCTATCACTAAAGAGCAAGTCTGAGAAAAAACTCCCTGAGATGATTTTAGGAACTCCTTTAGAGGAACCAGACTCAGAAGGAACCTCATCCTCATTTGGCTGACATTGGACAGTAAATAATGTAAATGTAAATAGTGTCCTTTCTACAACTGTTTCTAGTGAAGTGGAATTGTGCAACCAAGAGCTACTGAGGAACTTAATAGGTGAGCGTAACAAATTCCTTCCTGCTGAAGTATTCAAAAGTCTTCTCCATATCTCAGGAACGCTGGGTATGAGGTGGGAATAATCCGAGTTCTTCTTAAGGTATTATGCACACACATTCACACACCTAGGAATAATTTAGCATAGAGAAGCCACTTATCAGTATGTTTTGAGAGGTGGGAAGAAACCAGACGACCCAGATGAAACCCATGTTGACTTTCAGAAGGGAATGTGAAACCTCAGAAATGGAGAAAAAAACCCACCAAGGGCCTTTTTTTTGGTTCTCAGACAGTTAACCATTTGTTTAAATCCCCAAACACACACATGGCCCTCATCCTGACAGACCTGTATATGTGTATTTTAAAATTAAGACTCAGACAAACAGGAAAGAAAGTGAGACTCACAAAATGAAACTAAAATTCACTCCACACTCCTTTTCTGTTTTTTTTCTTCCATAACTGTCAAGTGTTTGGCAGCACACAATGACAGACCCTGTATTTTTTTCTTCTAATTTACAGGTTATGTGAAATCAGCAAGAGGACTGCAACAGCTCCATTTTCCGTCTCATTGGACAAAAAGAAAACACTCTTTCTTCCACAAGGTCAACCTGAAAAGCAACATATCTGTACCGATGACAGGTTTCTTTTCTTTCATATCACTCCACACTTTAGTGAGCTTATTGTAAATGTCCACAGCACAAACCAGGCTAAGTGTCATCTCTCCGTTTGTCAAGCTTTTATGTATGATTTCTGATGTAGCTTAGTTTCTGTGCTATTATAGTCCCTCAATACAGGTCTGTGATATATTGATCTTAGTGTAAGTACTTTCTTTGAGCAGTCAGTGTGTTACATTACCTTTATAAAGTGTGGGTTTGTAATGCATTCATTGGGTTCACAATGAAGAAACAACCGCTGATACCATGTAGAAAATACAGCACAATAGGAATACACTATATTCTGAATACACTATATTCTGAGCCATTCACTTGCTCACAAGTGTGTGTGTGTGTGTGTGTAGAAAAGGTGTAGGTAGGAGATAAAGTCTCACGGCCATATGAGCTTGAGTGGATTTTTAATAGGCGTATGAATGTGTGTGTGAGTCCATGCTGCATTTCTCAGTGTGAGGATAGACAGATTATCTGCATGATGCTCGGTTAGAACTGAGATAATCCCAGACTTCCGATAAACCTGCCGAGAACACAGATTGGGAATTTTCTTCATCCTCTGTAATTGAAATCGGATTGAATTGACCAAGTTTCAATTGATTTTTTTGAGATTCCGTGGTTACATGGATTCTTCAAAATGTCCAAATTTGGGAATTAAGACGAAGTGTGTGTTTGGTGAGAAATAAAAAAAACACAGGGAATTCCAATAACAAATACGAAAGCGTACGAAAGCGTATTTGTATTTGGCTGAATAAAACAAAAGTGACTCATGCGTGCACGGATAAGCGCTATGCTTGTTCTACCCGAGCACACATGCCACTTCCAGCCTATGAGCTAATAAGGGGTTAGATATGAGAAAATAACATCAAGTTAATGAGGAGGAAATCAGATGCTATCAGCAGCCAAATTCTTGGATCTTTTATGTTTAAAGATTACATTAGGAAGTACACTTTGGATGTATCTTCAAGACATAAAGCCATAAAGAAGCTGACTCATAGGGTAATTATTAAAATGTGTATTAAATATAATAACACATATATAACTATACAAATATATGCATTTTAATACATTTAATCTAACTGAATACATTGAAATTGAATGTAAGTATTTTGCGTTTAACAATTTGCTACATCCAAGATTGTGTGTTTGTGTGTGTGTGTGTGTGTGTGTGTGTGTGTGTGTGTTCTGCAGCGTTCCAATAGTGTAACAGAGACATGATGGTGGCTAACAGCAACTCAACGAAGCAGAGCAGAGTCGCTCCAAACAGACATCAATAATGGATGAAATCCAACTTCTAAGGCTCACACAGCAGGAGGACGATAACGATACACAACCCCTTCTGCAGCCCTAAGCTTCCAGACAAAGGGCGAGCAGCACATGATCCTGACCCCCTGCACCTCCTTATCCGGACTCGCGAGACATTTTGGGACTTAGCCGGCCGTTTAATCTTTAATGCCTGTGGAAGGCTTAAAGAATGCTAATTTCTGAGGCCTGCCACCAATTTCCCCTTATTTTTTTGTTCTACGCTTCCCTGAAATTACAAATCTCTGTTCCCTATGGTCCTATTTAGTTGTGCACACTACAGCTGAGGACAATTAGACACAGGAAAGCGACAGGGGGCAAAAAAAATATCAGACTTGGGCAAGAAGTTGTGGAGGATGAAGGAGTCTAAAGTGATGTGAGTAAGAAGATTAGGAAAGGGGCTAAAATTTAAGTGAGGATAAAAGATAATGAAAAAAATTCATATTTTTAATTTCCCACCCTTATCTGCACATCTGGATGGATTTTTTTTAACAGTTCAGATTTCATCTGTTTGTCTTGTCTAATATTAAAAACTGATCCATATTGCACTTACTCAGTATTTATAAAAAGTTTGAGCTCTAATCCCAGCAGAATACCTGTCTGATTATTTTGCGCATGGTTTGCATAACATTTTCTGTATTTTTTCATGCAAACTGTGTTGCACCGTGTTAATTGTTGTCTCGTATTAATTACTGCTGCATAAACACCAGATTATGAGTTAATTTGTTATGACTCTATGTATTATGGTCCTTTTTTGTAAATAAATTTGAACATTGAAAAGCATTGAATATTAATCAAGGAAAAACATTTGATTTAAAAATGATGTTTAATAGCTGATCAAATAAAAACAGTTATTATGGATAAACCCGACTGCATGTGCGCTTATACTAGAAATCTACTAATTTACTCAAATTGGTTAAAATGACCAAATGATTTGAATAGCTTTTTCAATTAATTAATTGACCTATGATATAAAGCCAAGCCAAGCAAAGTAAATGCTAGAACAGACACTTAGTGTTTAACCCTTGTGTGGCAAATTGACCACTTATTAATTTTAATAAAAGATATATATATATATATATATATATATATATATATTATATATATATATATATATAATTGTCTAATATAGAACACACTCATCTGTCTTGGCTTATTTTCTGTGACACGCGTGTAGAACAACAAAACAATTTAAACACACATCCTACAACTTATACAATAATATAACACATTGTTGAACAATGTAATGAGACCCTGGGAAAGACACGAGGTGACACACTTGCGTCATATCCAGAAAGCTCCAAAAAATTTGCAGTCACGGTGAGAAGGATTAAAGACGAGGCTCCTGTTACACCAAACTGCACCTCCCACAAAGACAGACACTACCTCCAGTAAATAAAGTAAATCTGACTGACATTTTTGTTGTGTGTGTGTGTGTGTGTGTGTGTGTGTGCATCTGTGAACATTTTAACAAAGTCTTCAGCATTGTAGGATGCTAGAAATTAATTTTTTTTATGATATGACTCCTCCTTCTAAGTGTTAGACACTTTGGTTCTTGACATAGTTTTAGATTTTCATGCCAAATTTATATAATGTTAATATTTTTTCCTTAATTTGTGTGCAATAATTTTTCAGTGCAGTAAATTGTTATCTGTGCAATAACTTCTATCATTAAAGTCAGACATCTTCCTTTATTAATTCTTATTTTTATTTACATTTTCTTTTACTTGCATGGTTCTGTGAGCAAATTTTAACGATTTCCCTGTGGGGATCAATAAAGTATTCTGATTTTCATTCTGATACCAAAAATAGACATGGAAACTACTTTTACTCAACTTCATTATGATTGTTACTAGATAATGATGAATTTGTTGGTCTGAAAAAATCAACCTACTTCCACCTACATGGATTTATTTTTTTACAGTTCAGATCTCATCACATTACACACAGTGTGTCTACTCTAGTTTTAAAAACTGATCCAAGCACCTGATTATGAGATTCCCAAAGCCGCCCTGTGTGTTTGAACTGAAGGTACTCCAGTTTCCTACCCCGATCCAGAGACATGCGTTGGCATTCAATGGCCTTTCTAAATTTTCTATAGTGTGAATGAATGTGAATGTTTGGTTGTTTTTTTTCTGCCATGTGGTCTGGGATAGGCTCCAGGCTTGCTATGGTGCTGTGTAGGATACATGGTATACAGAAAATGGATGGATGAATGGCTGGCTGGATGGCTGGCTGGCTGGCTGGCTGGATGGCTGGATATGTAACTAATCAGTTACATACAAATGAGATTCAGAAGTATTCCAAATATTGTTACTTATATTTACTCACATATAATAACAAGAAATAATGATATTTGAATATCAATTGGTCAACAAAAGCCTGACCTTTATGTACATTTCAAGGTCTTATAGCATAGCCAATACTGCACACAGATCCCTTCATCAGTCACCTGCTAGATCCCCATTCCCATATTGCCAAACATATTGTATTGACATTCCCACTGTGTCCCAGATAATAATCATGTTGTCCTGATTCATCAAGACATTATAATCAGTCATTTTAATAACAAGATGCATATGACAGGATTAAGAGTCGTGAGCGTCTAGGAATTAATCATCGCATTACCGTGCCCAGCTCCCTGTCAGAGGTACTAACGAGAATGAGCTCATCGAACCCTGCTTCTTCCCTTAATACCTTATTGAGCAGATCAGCTGCCTGAATCTCAGAGGGATGATCCTAATTGCTAGCATCTCTGATTAGAACAATAGGGAGACAGGAAGCCCTGCCAGTCAATTAATGACACGCTTTATCTTCCAGAGAAATGGGCTGGATGGGGAGAAGGATGTAGTGGAGAGAGGAAGGAAAAGTGGATGCATTGCCTCATGGGGTGACACAATGTTGTGTTTGTGTGTGACATTTATGGAGAAGTGGAAAAGGGGGAGATCTTTTGTTCTTGTAAAGCCCCTGTGCTTTTTAATAATTCACTACTGGCTTTTTCCTTTGCCATCTCATTCTCTCTGCCCCTTTATGCTTATTTGCTCCATTTTGGCGAGCTACACTGAGAGCCACTCAGTAGTGTGTTACCTCACATTGTCTTTATTTCTTTTAACCTCAGAATCAGAACATAGTCGAATCACCTTACTGAGATCCTGAAGAGTCGAGTTATGACTATGTATGTGATTGGATGTAATAAAACATTCAGATATCAGATCATATGATCTAAACGAATAATGTGAGCTTGCAAGCAAGTGCATGATAAAAAAATTATGTTCATTAATGTGACTATAAAGCAGTCTTTACGGATTGCTTCTTAAGGATATAACAAAAAACAAATACGTTAGATACTTTTTATCTGTCAGTCGTTTGCTCCAATAGCCGAACTTGAACATTGCTATACAGAATTCCAAAAATAAAACTGCTCCTCTTCTTCTTCTTCTTTCGGCTTTTCCCTTCAGGGGTCGCCACAGCGAATCATCTCTCTCCACCTATCCCTATCTTCTGCATCTTCAACACTTGCACCCACTAGCTTCATATCCTCATTTATTACATCCATATACCTCCTCTTTGGCCTTCCTCTTTGCCTCCTGCCTGGCAACTCCATGTCCAACATTCTCCTACCAATATACTCACTCTCCCTCCTCTGAACATGTCCAAACCATCTTAATCTGGCCTCCCTAACTTTGTCCCCCAAATGTCCAACATGAGCTGTCCCTCTGATGTACTCGTTCCCAATCCTGTCCAACCTTGTTACTCCCAAAGAGAACCTCAACATCTTCAGCTTTGCTACCTCTAGCTCTGACTCCTGTCTCTTTCTCAGTGGCACTGTCTCTAAACCATACAGCATGGCCGGTCTCACAACTGTTCTGTACACCTTCCCCTTGATCGCTGATATTTTCCTATCACACAGAACTCCCGACACCTTTCTCCACCCATTCCAACCTGCCTGCACTCACTTCTTTACCTATTTCCCACACTCTCCATTACTCTGGACTGTTGACCCCAAGTACTTAAACTCCTGTACCTTCTTCACCTTGTAACCTTACTGTTCCACTTCCCCCCCTTTCATTCACACACATGTACTCAGTCTTACTATGACTGACTTTCATTCCCCTTCTCTCCAGCGCAAACCTCCACCTCTCCAGGTTTTCCTCCACCTGCTCTCTGCTCTCACTACAGATCACAATGTCATCTGCAAATATCATTGTCCAAGGAGACTCCTGTCTGACCTCCTCTGAAAACTGGTCCATCACCATAGCAAACAGGAAGGGGCTCAGAGCCGATCACTGATACAGTCCCACCTCCACTTTGAACTCCTCTGTCTGACCTACAGCACACCTCACCACTGTCCTGTTCCTCTCATACATGTCCTGCACCACTCTGACATACTTCTCTGCTACTCCTGACTTCCTCATACAGTACCAAAGCTCTTCTCTTGGCACCCTGTCATATGCTTTCTCCAAGTCTACAAACACACAGTGCAACTCCCTCTGACCATCCCTATACTTCTCCATCAAAATTCTCAGAGCAAAAATTGCATCAGTTGTGCTCTTTCTGGGCATGAAGCCATACTGCTGCTCACAAATTTCCACTACCTTCCTTAACCTAGCTTCCACTACTCTTTCCCATAGCTTCATTGTATGGCTCATCAACTTTATCCCCCTATAGTTGCTGCAACTCTGCACTTCACCTTTATTCTTAAAGATCAGCACTAACACACTTCTTCTCCATTCCTCAGGCATCCTCTCACTCTCTAAAACCCTGTTAAACAAACTAGTTAAAAATTCCACTGCTGCCTCTCCCAGACACTTCCAGACCTCCACCGGGATGTCATCAGGACCAACTGCCTTCCCACTTTTCATCCTCTTCAAAGCCTTCCTGACTTCATCCTTTCTATTTACTTCTATCTACAATCTTATCTACTTTCTGTTCCATGGAGTTCACCCCTTCTACTCTTTCTTCCTTCTCATCTTCCTCATTCATCAGCTCTTCAAAGTACTCCTTCCATCTCCTCTGTACACTCTCCTCACTTGTGAGCACCCTTCCATCTCTATCCTTAATAACTCTAACTTGCTGCACATCCTTCCCATCTCGATCTCTCTGCCTAGCTAACCTGTACAAGTCCTTCTCTCCTTCTCTAGTTTCTAACCTAGTGTACAACTCATCATATGCCTTCTGCTTGGCCTTAGACACCTCCCTCTTCACTCTGCACTGTAACTCCTTGTATTCCTGTCTATCCTCTTCAGTCCTGTCCATGTCCCACTTTTTCTTGGCTAACCTCTTCCTCTGGAAACTATCCTGAACTTCCTCATTCCACCATCAAGTCTCCTTATCTTCTTTCCTCCTTCCAGATGACACACCCAGCACCTTTTTCCCTTTCTCCCTGATCACTTCTGCTGTAGTTTCCCAGTCATCTGGCATGACTACCTGACCACCCAGAGCCTGCCTCAACTTCTGTCTAAATTCCTCACAACATTCCTCCTTCTTCAGCTTCCACCACTTGGTTTTCTTCTCAATCTCTGACCTCTTCTTCTTCTTACAGACCATCAAAGTCATCCTACACACCACCATCCTATGCTGTCTGGCTACACTCACTCCCACTACCACTTTACAGTCACTAATCTCTTTCAGATTGCCTCTTCTACATAGGATGTAGTCTACCTATGTTCTCCTTCCTCCACTCTTGTAAGTCACTCTATGCTCCTCCCTCTTCTGAAAATAAGTGTTAACCACAGCCATGTCCATCCTCTTAGCAAAGTCCACTACCACCTGTCCTTCAAGGTTCCTTTCCTTAACTCCAAACTTGCCCATCACCTCCTCATCACCTGTGTTCCCCTCACCAACATGTCCATTAAAATCTGCTCCTATCACCTCCAGAACATTCCTCACAAACTCCTCCTTCAGGACCACACCTATCCCATTTCTCTTACTATCCACACCATAATAAAACAGCTTGAATCCTGCTCCTATATTACAAGCCTTCCACCTGGTCTCCTGTACATACAGTATATCCACCTTCCTTCTCTCCATCATATCAGCCAGCTCTCTACCTTTCCCTGTCATAGTACCAACATTCAGAGTTCCTATTTTCAGTCCTACACTCTTACCTTTCCTCTTCTCTCTCTGTCTGTGCACTCTCCTCCCTCCTCTACTTCTTCGACCAACAGTAGCCCAATTTCCACTAGCGCCCTATAGGTCAACGGTGCCGATGGCGGTCGTTGTTAACCCGGGCCTCGACCGATCCGGTATGAAATTCAGAGTACTGATGATTTGCATGGTTAAATTTGGCAGTGTTTTACGCCAGATGCCCTTCCTGATGCAACCCTCTCTATTTATCCGGGCTTGGGACCAGCAAAGAAGTCACTGGACTGTGACACCCATGGCTAGATTCCAAAAATAAAACTGCATTTCTTCTAAATTTCAATAATTACTAACCAGCCTGAAATTTACAAACACATTTACGCTATTATCTATAGAGCATCATCTCCATATAGCCTACACAGATCATATGTATATGTGTGCAAATTTTTTTCCCTTTTTTTTATGCTAATTAACCCGATGCCACATACGATGTTCCACAATATGTCAAGTTGTATGATTCCTAGCCACTTTGACTTTTATTTGTGGTAAAAAATAAGCACCATGTCATTTCAGCACTTCAGTGTATAGCTATGTCCGGCTTCACTGCTGTAAAAAAGCTTTGAACAGCGAGGATGAGGGCGAAGAAATGAAAATGCACAGCTGCCAGTACAGTGTCACAAGACAGCTGTACACACTCAGCAGAGATTGTTAATGCCACAATGATTTCCCAACGAGTGTCACACATTTCATCAGACAGAAAGATGGAAAATAAAAAAAACTGCAAATGGTGTGAGAGACTTGGATTTAAATATGAACATAGACATAGAGTCTTCGGCAAATCATAGTATATCCACAAACACACACAGGAGTTCGTATTTCCCTGGAGTAATGATAGTGTGTATTTTTTTTTTTTTGAAGTGTCTCCTTGCAGTGTTATGTTATCTTGCTTTGTAAGCACTCGCACCGAATTAGCTTTTAGTTGCTCATAGTTTCCTTCCTGTAGGCTGCTTCACTAATCCATCACTCTCACCCATTACCTACAGGTCACAATGAGCCTCGTCCTCTACAAAGGAGATATGAGAGGGCAGCCTCATTAGAGTGATTGATCTGTTTCTTTCACACCCACACCCACACACACCCACATAAATACACACACATGCACACAGTGCCTGTTGCATATTACTGCATCTCATATATGTATATGTATATATATATATATATATATATTATATATATAATATATGTATATATATATGTAGTTAATTTAAGTCCAGGATATTGAAGTACATTAAATTCTTAATGCAAAGCCAGCAGACTAAATATTAAATCCAGAGCACTTGCAGAGATCTTAACACACACACTCACACACACACTCCTCCAATCTTGAAAATTTCTATCTATCTATCTATCTATCTATCTATCTATCTATCTATCTATCTATCTATCTATCTATCTATCTATCTATCGATCGATCGATCGATCGATCGGTCTGTCTGTCTGTCTGTCTGTCTGTCTATCTGTCTGTCTGTCTATGATACTGATGTACAATAAAATTAATGTACAGCCAAAAAAATGCAATATTAAATCTAGAGCACTTGCCTAGAAGTCTCAAATCTTAACACACACTCACACACACACAAACACACACACACATTCTTCCAACCTTATAAATTTCAGGGTCACAATCCACCTTGACTGACCCAGGAAGCCCATGTCAGCATTTATCAAGTGGATAATTAAAGATTGGATGGAGGGAACAGAGGTGATATCATTATTTCTGGATGAGTGCTTATGACATAGGCAGAGAGTCACACACTGGACACACACACGGACACACACACAGACACACACACACACACACACACACACACACACACACCACAATACCACCATTAAACATTCATTCATTATGGATATGTTTGTGCCAAAATGGTGAAATGGTGGGAGAGATAGACAGAGAGAGTGAGACAGAGCAGAAAAGAAATAGATGACAGCTATGGGAACAGGAAGAGAAATAAAAAAAAAGGATGAATTAAAAAGAAACAGAAAATAACACTTCAGTTTCTTTGTTGTATCCTGGAAAGATCAGAAAAGTTTGTTCATCCAATCGATATCATCCATAAAGTCAACTTTTCATAACAAGGCTCTAAACAAGTACATGTGTTTTTTTTGATAAAATGGTCAAAGATAGACTCATCAGTCTTTCTTTTTTATTTCTCTTTCTGGATGAAAGCAGCATGTCATGTCTATCTATCTATCTATCTATCTATCTATCTATCTATCTATCTATCTGTCTGTCTGTCTGTCTGTCTGTCCGTCTGTCCATCAGCCTGTCTGTCTATCTATCTATCTATCTATCTATCTATCTATCTATCTATCTGTCTGTCTGTCTGTCTGTCGATCTATTGCTGCTGAATTTTTTCGTCTCTCCTCCCCAGCTTACCTTTATTTCATCTCTTAGAAAATAGAAACAACATCGATAGCATGAAGAGTTTCAGACAAGCCGAGCCCGTCCTCCATCGAGTCAAAGAAAACACACTGTGCCATTTACAGAGAATCTGTTTAAGAAAAGCAAAGAAAATCATCCAAACACGCTCTCTAAACAAGATGAATGAAACTTTTCAAAGTGACTTGAGGGGAAACACAATATCCTTCATAACAGCCTGAGCCCAAACCCGAGCTGATACAAAATAAACACCAAACACTCTGAGGTTTGAAGCTGGGAGCAATTGTACAGATAGCTTCATATCAGTCCCTTCTGAAATCTCACTCTTTCCACCGAGAAGCTGGAGATACAGCAGCTTTTATTACATTAGTTCCAAGTATGTAGGGACTTCCACATGGTTGCTTGGTTAAAAGTGTTGCTGCAGTGTGTATTTTCCTCCTTTATTGCGTTGTGTCAGTTATTAGGAAGCTGCGGTGTTGCTGAGACAATCAATTATCCGCACACTGTTACATCTGTCTTTTTAATGGCAGGTGGTGAAATCAAGACGTCGTGTAGACAATGCAGAATAGTTAGGCAGTCCGAATACTGGAATCTATCTCTCCCTACTGTACTACACATAAACACACTTCACGTATCCTTGCTGTGTTAATGTAATCACCCATCTGCACTGGGCTGCCATATTTCACACACCAGTCCAGAGAAGACGACAGAGAAGTTTCCTCTGAGTTGTCTGGAATCAGAGATAGATGGACTCACTTCGCCCTTGCACACATAATTCACTGCTTAAATACTGCAGATAAACAATCTCGGCATTGTGGGAACTCGCTGCCCTTAACTAACCTCTCTGTGTCTCTCTCTTCTCATGTTAATCCGAATTATTAAAGATAGCTGAAGCCCAGTTTACGTGAGAAATGACGATGTTTTTCTTCTTTAAGAACGATTTTAGTTTACAGCTACCTAGCTATCTATTTCTTTGTTCACTGAAAAAATATGTTGATGTCATTTTGAATCGTTTTTGTTGTAATACAGTGGAACCTCAGCAGGAATGTTCTGGAGGTGAAGAGAGTGTCAGACAGGGTGATGAGTCTGAAGTTAGAGATTGAAGGGGTGACGTTGAATGTTGTTAGTGGTTATGCCCCACAGGTAGGTTGTGAGTTAGAGGAGAAAGAGAGATTCTGGAGTGAATTAGATGAGGTGATGGAGAGTATTCCCACGGGTGAGAGAGTGGTGATAGGAGCAGATTTTAATGGACATATTGGTGAGGGGAACAGAGGTGATGAGGAGGTGATGGGCAAGTTTGGAGTTAAGGAAAGGAACCTAGAAGGACAGATGGTAGTGGACTTTGCTAAGAGGATGGACATGGCTGTGGTTAACACTTATTTTCAGAAGAGGGAGGAGCATAGAGTGACTTACAAGAGTGGAGGTAGGAGAACACAGGTAGACTACATCCTATGTAGAAGAGGCAATCTGAAAGAGATTAGTGACTGTAAAGTGGTAGTGGGAGTGACAGCATAGGATGGTGGTGTGTAGGATGACTTTGATGGTCTGTAAGAAGAAGAAGAGGTCAGAGATAGAGAAGAAAACCAAGTGGTGGAAGCTGAAAAAGGAGGAATGTTGTGAGGAATTTAGACAGAAGTTGAGGCAGGCTCTGGGAGGTCAGGTAGTGCTGCCAGATTACTGGGAATCTACAGCAGAAGTGATCAGGGTGACAGGAAGAAAGGTGCTGGGTGTGTCATCTGGAAGGAGGAAAGAAGATAAGGAGACTTGGTGGTGGAATGAGGAAGTTCAGGATAGTATCCAGAGGAAGAGGTTAGCCAAGAACAAGTGGGACATGGACAGGACTGAAGAGAATAGACAGGTATACAAGGAGTTACAGCATAGAGTGAAGAGGGAGGTGTCTAAGGCCAAGCAGAAGGCATATGACGAGTTGTACACTAGGTTAGACACTAGAGAAGGAGAGAAGGACTTGTACAGGTTAGCTAGGCAGAGATCGAGATGGGAAGGATGTGCAGCAAGTTAGAGTTATTAAGGATGGAGATGGAAGGGTGCTCACAAGTGAGGAGAGTGTACAGAGGAGATGGAAGGAGTACTTTGAGGAGCTGATGAATGAGGAAAATGAGAAGGAAAAAAGAGTAGAAGGGGTGAACTCTGTGGAACAGAAAGTAGATAAGATTAGAAAGGATGAAGTCAGGAAGGCTTTGAAGAGGATGAAAAGTGGAAAGGCAGTTGGTCCTGACGACATCCCGGTGGAGGTCTGGAAGTGTCTAGGAGAGGCAGCAGTGGAATTTTTAACTAGTTTGTTCAACAGGGTTTTAGAGAGTGAGAGGATGCCTGAGGAATGGAGAAGAAGTGTGTTAGTGCCGATCTTTAAGAATAAGGGTGAAGTGCAGAGTTGCAGCCACTATAGGGGGATAAAGTTGATGAAGCTATGGGAAAGAGTAGTAGAAGCTAGGTTAAGGAAGGTAGTGGAAATTTGTGAGCAGCAGTATGGCTTCATGTTCATGACATGTTCAGAGGAGGGATAGTGAGTATATTGGTAGGAGAATGTTGGACATGGAGCTGCCAGGCAGGAGGCAAAGGAAGGCCAAAGAGGAGGTATATGGATGGAATAAATGAGGATATGAAGCTAGTTGGTGCAAGTGTTGAGGATGCAGAAGATAGGAATAGGTGGAGAGAGTTGATTTGCTGTGGCAACCACTGAAGGGAAAGGCTGAAAGAAGAAGAAGAAGACAGTGGAACCTCAGCATACGTACTTAATTCATTCTGGAGGCGAGTTCTTAAGCTGAAAATTTGTATTGCGAAATGAATTTTCCCATAAGAAATAATGTAAATGCAGATACTCCGTTCCAGCCACTCCAGCCATTAGCAATATTACCAGTACCAAGCGTATGAAAACTGTTTTGCTGCTTACAAAGAACTGACCCAAGCCAAGCATTCCATGTCAAGGCTCCTCACAGGAAGTCGTCCCAGCAAGCTTGGGCTAAAAATAGAACAGACCGCCCACATCACCAATCTGTCAACACAAAAACACCCCAAAAAATCACCTAGCTTTGGAACGTCGGTATCGTGGGTTGGCCCTTTCGTAACAGCTTTTGCTGACTGAAAACAAATACGTAAAATTCGCAAACTCGCTTTGGTTGGCCTTGCTTGGCTTTCCACGGCTTTCCAAGTTTTGAACGGCTTCTGGATGTACACGCAACTTAGCCGGCATTCGGTTCGATTCGGTTCGCCATATGCTGAAAATGCTTTGTATGCCGATGCAAATTTCTTGCAAAATTTCAATTCTTAAAGTGAAAATTCATAAAAGAGGGCATTTGTATGCCAAGGTTCAACTGTATTCCATAAAAAAGAAACATACATGAATAAATCTGAAGTGTTAAGGTTAAGGCAAATGAGTTACTGCTCATGATATTGGCTTTGAATTCATTCCTTATGGATTTGCTGATTCACTACCTAGGGAGTTTTAGGGATTTAGGGAGTTGACTGAAATGCACCCATTTTATACTTTGGATCATATTAGATGCTAAATATGTTTTTGGTTTATGTAAGATAAATGTAACACTGGACAATGTGAAGTTTCCCACATTCAGTAAATTGTTGCATTATTTTTCACACTGATTTGTGTTTACTTTGTGTTAAGACTCATAGACAGTGCCATTAAATGAGATTTTTAGGAAAGAAAAGTATCAGGATCTAGCATGGCTCTGAATTAAATCTGAAATTCATATTAATTCCAATATTATTTTCTAACAAAACTTCAATATTATTTTCATTCACGCTCTTCATCAGAGAGACTCGTTTCCTTTCGAAGTGCTGGCTTTTAGCTGATTATTGCCACACTCATTAGGTCTAATAGCACATATGGGAAATGAGAAGTTTAATTTTAGTGCTTGCTCATGCTGTCATCAGAGCTGTGATCAAGGAGACACTTGAGGGAAAAGGACATGACCTCAGCTGGCACACAGGTGCACACATACACACACACAAAACCCTATACATAACCTTCTAGCCCTAACCTTGGTAACTAAAACTTGAGCTCTTTTAATAAAAGCTGCACTTTTTTCCACTTTTCAGGGGACAAACTGTATTTGTCAGTACCAGCTAAATATTTTCTTCTGGAAGAATACTCAGGATGGGGCTTAGAGTAAAAAAGGCAGACAGCAAAGAAATGCTGGGAGACGGTAAATAAAATAATACTAGAAGCAGCCAAATTTACACACAACCATACAAGAAATGTGTATGCTGGAAAATTCCCCCATTTCCTGAGCTTTAATGAAACATTATGACTTTGTATGAAGTTTAGAGATGTTTTCAGGAAATGTTTTCCTTTCGCAATACGGAATTAATTTCTTTCGCAGTTATTTTTGTTGCCTTTATAAAAAAAAAAGCACTAAAAGGCATAAAATAAAAAAAAAGCTTAGTGAAAAAATGCATTCTGAGCGATGCCGTTAGTTTTGAGGCCAATCAGTTGCACCAGCTTCTGAGGCTGGACATGAACATGACAGGAGACAAAAATTCTCTCGGAGACACTGCTGTGGATATCTACGGTGTCTGAGAAGTGAAAAACAAAATAACTGAATCTGAAAAGACAAGGACAATTCAGAAAAAACAGAAAAGGTAGGTCTAGTTTTTTGCGAATGGAATTCTTACCTCTGATTAGACAATACGAATAATAAAAATAGTCATAAAACGACCTACAGATTTATCAAATTGCATCCATTTGTTTGTTTCGTTGTTTGTTTGTTTGTTTTGAAGCTGGAAATGGATTGTCATTTATAATCTGCTCATTGATGGGTATTAAAATTTGCATTTAATTCTATTAATAAGACAGCCTATAGGATGAAAATAAAAATATGTGGTGAGATTTAAGAAAAAAATACATGACAATTGACAAAAGGTGATTTTGTTTCTTATATTAAACTTAACTGAAGTAAGGTTGTGAGTTCGAATCCCAGGTCCACCAAGCTGCCACTGCTTGGCCCCTGAGCAAGGCCCTTAACCCTCAATTGCTCAGTAGTGTAATTTAAGATAAAATGTAAATCGCTCTGGATAAGCGCGTCTTGTAAATGAAATACATATTAAATGATGTGTGATAGAGTGAGTCACGTGGTATCAACTTAAACCAGTTACAGTGTGAAATCTCATGAGGAGGTTGGCGCTGATGGGAACTGCAGTATAAGTATATAGTGTTTACGTAGAATAGAAAAACATTTACGGTAGAATAGAAGTGAGTGAAACAACAGTGCTGTTGGTGCTTCTCAGGTGTGAACTCTGTGGTTGATTTTATTCAGAACGAACAACGAATTGTTTAAATGTTACTTAATTCAGAATCAAGTGAATCCTGTCAATTCAACTAGATTATTTTTTGTCAGTGTGAATCAGATTCTGCTTTCACTTTCCAAAAAATCAACCAATCAAAATCCGAAACTTTCCTTAAAGACCGTTCGTTTAGTTAAAATTCATCAAGCTACAGCACGTACCTCAGCTTCTTTCCGTTTCTGAATAACTTCCTAACTGCAATTATCGCCATCACTTTCAGAAACTCAGCCCTTTTGTTCTGTCCTCCCAGAGTGTGACATCTTACAATCTTCTCCTTTTTGATCGTCGACACCCTGCTGAAAAATCGTACGTCTTACAGAGCTCAAATTCCCAACAATCCCGGACTGAGAGTTTCTGTTTGTTGTTTTTAATAACATCCCACATCCTGTCTTCTGTCTAAGTCCTCCAGCAGAGTTCGCTTCTCTTTTAAGGTGTTATTATTTTTTCTTTTCTTCAGAGAGGAAATGATAAATATGTGGTGAAAAGTAGCAGCTATAGAAACGGCTTCAGAAACTCATTTAATGCTATAAAGAGGATTGAATTCCTAACACATCCAGCCACACCTGCAGAAGATGGAAACTATTGCTCAAGACCTGAAGTGCAGATTGTTTGTTTAGTGACGCCAAAAGGTTTGAAGCTTCTGAACATTTCAAGAAACATATTACAGCATGTATACACTCAGTGGCCACTTTATTAGGAAAAATCCTCTCGAGCCAATCACGTGGAAGCGGTGTAATGAAAAACAAAATGCATCCATATACAGGGTGTTTTGAGTATATTTTCACATCAAACATCAAATTTAAGCAAAAGGCTGATCTCTGTGACTTTGACCATGGCATGGTTTCAGTATTTCAGAAATCTCTTGGGATTTTCCACAGAGATTAGACAGAATACTGAGAAAAACAACACATCCTGAGGCAGCCTGAAATACCTTGCTGATGAGAGAGTTCAGAAAAGAAAGATCAGACTGGATTGTATCTGAAAACTATGTTGAACTGCTAATCTAAATGTTTTATATCTGTCTCCTTATATTGAAAGCACTAGTAGTTATGACAAAACAAAACAAACAGCAGCTATAAAGAACAAATTTTGCTGCTTTTTTTCTTAATTTATGCTTACAAAAAATCCTTGTGAAATAACAGGGGAATAAATAGAACTCGGTGTGTTTGTGTGTGTGCCTTCAATAGATGACCAAGATTCTAGTAACTAAAATAATGCCAGTTAAAGAGCAAAGAATTTTCTGCACTGACTATACCAAAGCAAGATTTCCAAGACAACTGAGTCCTGGCGCATCTCCAACACCCAAAATTAA
Organism: Hemibagrus guttatus; assembly: GCA_033459395.1. NCBI lineage: Eukaryota > Metazoa > Chordata > Actinopteri > Siluriformes > Bagridae > Hemibagrus > Hemibagrus guttatus. Next base: position 26,399,300 of record JAUCMX010000006.1, read on the forward strand.
ATAAATAAAAGCACGTCAAGTCAAATCACACATCTGTTCCTCCTGGATAGACTGAAAATCAGCGATTTTACATTGAACTGCTTAGCTATCTATGGGAAAGCATAAGGAAACCATGCGCCTGCACACACACACCCACAACACACACACACACACACACACACACACACACACACATACACACACACACACACACACACACACACACACACACACACACACACACACACTGTTCATCTTTTCCCCTTCAGTCTCATTTAACAAGAAGAAGTCACAAGGAGACACAATTGTCTTGATGTGCGATTTGACCTGATGTGTGTGTGTGTGTGTGTGTGTGTATGTGTGTGTGTGTGTGTGTGTGTGTGTGTTGTTTTTATGTTTTTTTTTTCTGGTGACACAGCAGGATGCGGTGGTCTTGGAAAGCTTGCTCTAGCATAATCACTGCTTCAGCAGCAGTTTTATCAAGGAAAAAACAAAAAATTCACATATAACCTGTGCTGGGGTTTGGTGGATTAGTGTGTAGCATGATTGCCTCACACCTCCGAGGCTGGGGGTTTGATTCCTGCCTCTGTGTCCTGTGTGTGTAGAGTTTGTGTGTACTTTCTGTCCTTTGGGGGATCTTTCCTCACTGACTGACATTTCTAAATTTTCTGGAGCATGTTTGATTGGGTCCTGAGGTGGGTGCCAAGGTGTCCAGATTCCCCGGGACCCAGGTACAGAAAAACGATGATTTTGGCTCCTTAACATGCATGTGTACTGAATTCATGTGTATGACTTTTTCTTTTTTGGACACAAATACCACCGACAAGGTATGATGACACTCACGACTGTAAGCATACACAATCTGTGGAATTTTATGCAATCTGTGGCAACTTATAGCTCAATCAATTATGGAATTTAAAGCAGATCAAATGAACACTGACAGTAGCAAAATTTCACAATAATTACAATGTACATTAATATACAGTAATACAATGTAAAATATCATAGTATGTGCAATGTGCTTAGTTCCCTAGCACCTTTCTTGTACTTTTAAATACATTTTGTACATATAGAATATTTCATTTATTTTTAATTTATTTTTCATTTATATTTCATTTATATTTTTGAATACATTTTGTACTTTTGAATACATTTGTGTATATAGATTATTTCATTTCTATTTCATTTCTATTTTTCGAATACATTTTGTACTTTTGAATACATTTTGTATATTTATTTAATTTATTTTTCATTTATATTTCATTTATATTTTTGAATACATTTTGTACTTTTGAATACATTTGTGTATATAGATTATTTCATTTCTATTTCATTTCTATTTTTCGAATACATTTTGTACTTTTGAATACATTTTGTATATTTATTTAATTTATTTTTCATTTATATTTCATTTATATTTTCGAATACATTTTGTATATTTATTTTTCATTTATATTTCATTTACATTTCTGAATATATTTTTACTTTATAAAATTAAATACATTTTTTTTATTATTATAATACATTTTGTATATTTATTTAATTTAATTTTCATTTATATTTTTTGAATACACTTTGTACTTTTGAATACATTTGTATATATAGATTATTTCATTTATTTTTCATTTATATTATATATATATATATATTGTCAAATACATTTTGTACTTTTGAATACATTTGTAGATTATTTCATTTCATTGTAATCTGAAGCAGTCTTTAGCAAAAAAATTTCCTTCAGGATTAATAAAGTTCTATCTTATCAGTGGGTAAAAGTAGATCAGGAGGTTGTGAGTTCAAAGTCTAGTACCACCAAACTGCCACTGCTGGGCCCTTGAGCAAAGCCCTTAACCCTCAACTGCTAAAGATAAGGGTGTCTACCAAATGTTATGAATAAAACCTAGCATGAAAACCAAACATCAAATATGTATAGTGCACATGCTCCATTCTAATTCCGTGAGATTTTGGGTCCCTCCTTATATAGTTAAACACAGATGTGATGAACAGCTCGGAGAAAACAGCATCATGTCATGACATTGCTTTTGTCTCTGCTTCCATCTGCGGCTCTGCCACAGTGGCAGAGGAACTAATGAGCAACTGGCTCCTATGGGAGAGTTAAGAAGGACATTAATGGGGTATGTGGATGTGTTTGTGTATGCTGCATTGACCCAATTAACACCACCAGGTCTCAGGACATTGAGAGGGTCGTGGGCTTTCATTTGCTCACTTGTTACTCCTCAGTCTCATTTGTCATCTTTCTACAAGAGGATCAATACGACTGTTTTGGGGCTTGAGTTCTCATCTTTTCTTCATTTTGTATTCATTCCTCATCCTCTCTGTTTCTCCAGAATATCACTTGCCTTTCTGGGTTATTTGTGCTTCGAATAATCAGAGCAAGGTACCGAATTTCAGTTAAAAAAAGGTGAGAAATCATATAGGTATGGAAAGCATGTCCAAATTAAATATGTTTAAGAAATAAATTACAAGACTAACTGACTCTTGCTTATGTAATAAATTAGACAAGTTAACAAATCTATGAATGAAAATTTAATAGTTGGATGATTAATTAATGAGCAAGTATGAGTAATTAAACAGTAAAATATATTCATGCCAACACATTAAATTAACATCATTATTGATATTTACGTTTGATTTTTCTGACAGCTTGAGAAATTAACCCTCCTTCACTCAACCATAAGAAAAATGGACCTGTTGGCCAGTGAGGTTGAATTAACAACGTTAACTAGCTCATGATTTTAACCTTTCTCAAGAAAATAAATAAATAGACTTGCTTTCACATGTCAGTTATTTGAACTTGGCCAAAGCTGCTAAAAGAAAGTGGTAAGAAGAATCACCAAAAGGACAAAGACATGTTTTAAATGGTCTAGTTAAATGTTAAATATTATAATATGCAGAAAAGAAAATACACTTGAAAGTATGTAAGCTCATGAATATTTTAAGATAGATAGACAGACAGATAGATAGATAGATAGATAGATAGATAGATAGATAGATAGATAGATAGATAGACAGACAGACAGACAGACAGACAGACAGACAGACAGACAGATAGACAGACAGACAGACAGACAGACAGACAGACAGACAGACAGACAGACAGACAGATAGATAGATAGATAGATAGATAGATAAACCAGACACTGGATTTTAGTAATACATTCACATAGTAATGTGCCTTCAAACAAAAGTGCTAGAAAAAAAAGGATCATTTTTAGCACTGGTGTGGAATTTAAGATGCCAGAATTGCAACCGGTATCAAAACACTGAAAGGATGAAATACTCAGGGCGAGATGTGATCACACAGATCCCAGCTTCCTGATGGGGTGAAGTGAAATGAGTCTCAGGACAAGATCAAGACATCAAGGTCCTTCAATAACGACAGTGACAAGAGTCTGCCAAAAACAACCCCATCTTTCTTCTGTCATACACACACACACACACACACACACACACGCACACACACAATTGCTGCCAGAGTCGGCCTCATGCTGTCTGGGTCTGTCTCAAGCTGTGCTACATCCCTTTGAAAAGAACTCAGTGATGTATTTCATATTTATGAGTTGGCCATTGGACTGCATTCATGCCATAATTATACCATTGTCAGCAGTAATTTCCATTCAGTTCGTCAGGAAAAACAGAATACCGACCCAAAACATACGACTGACTAAATTTCCTCTTGGTGCTTAAAAAAAAAAAGCTGGCCATGCACATCGGCAATATGTTTCTATTAAACAGCAGGGGTTGGACGTGATCGTCTTTCAAATGGCCAATCAATCTTAAAGCATGAGATGGCTCTGGATGAGCAAAGCATGTGGTCTTAAATGATCCATAATATGAAGATGATCGTCGGTTGCCGTCTTTCATTTTACGCATTCGATACAGTCTGTTTACAATAAGGATGTAATAATAGGCTCATGCGAATCTCACAAACAGGGCAGGCGTAATGTTCGGTACGGAATATTGAGACAGAATCAAATCTGACTAGAACATCAGAATATCAACATGTCTATCTTTAAACTCTAAAAACATACATGTATCTTCATAGCACATTAGTATGAGTATGTGTGACAGCCTCGTTCTCCTTGCCGCCTCTGTTCGGTTCCTCCCCTCTCATCATGCCGCCCCTCCCTCTCGGATTCCTTTATTTCATCCCTCCTTTCCCATCCATCTCCTATAAATGGATTTGCACACGTGCGATTCAATCATTTCAGGTCCTGTGTGTAATCCACACATCGCTACCTCCACTCCTGGTGTAGGATGAGACCATCTCTGAGATATTGCTGCCTCGATGATATTGCAGCCACCACCATCATTTCAAGCTTTGATTTCAGCCAGCATGCAAAGACCTGGGAAATATATTTCTATTACGATCCACTCAAAATAATTCCACCACGGCATGACGAATATAGGACTATGCTCAATTTAAGATTCCATAAAGAGAACTGCCAGTGAGACTGGGAAATGGCTCATCTGGGGTACAATGTCTCTGATTGTGCACAAGCAATCAAACTAAGAAGGACCAATTGTTTCACCATGTCAAATTATACTACTATCAGAGAAGATGTGCTATTGAGTCTATTTATTGTAGTCTAGCAGAAGATAAAGCTATTATAATATTTCATATCTTCAATCCCTTCTCTCCATTATACATTGAAACCTCGGCATACGAATGCCCTCCCTTACGAATTTTTGCCTTAAGAATTGAAATTGTGCAAGAAATTTGCATCAGTATATGAAGCATTTTTGGCTTCAAGTCAAGCAAAGCCAACCAATGCGAGTTTATGAGTTTTACAAAAAAATCAGCGAAAGCTGTTTCAAAATAGTCAACCCATGATACCAACGTTGCCTTCGGGCATGCGTTCAAAAGCTAGGTGATTTTTTGGGTGTTTTTTTGTTGACAGACTGGTGGTGTGGGTGGTCTGTTCTATTTTTAACCCAAGCTTGGTGGCACGACTTCCTGTGAGGACCCTTGACATGGAATGCTTGGCTTGGGTCAGTTCTTTGTAAGCAGCCATAGTTTTCACACGTTTCGTATTGGTAATATTGATAATATTTTTGGGTGACTGGAACGGATTATCTATATTTATATTATTTCTTATGGGAAAATTCGTTTTACAATATAAATTTTCGCCTTAAGAACTCCTATGAATTCCTATGCCAAGGTTACACTATATACACTATGGACTATGGAGGCCTCTTGATGGTCCAGCAGCAGGATCCTGTGCTCTCAGGTTTGATTCCTGGGCAGGAAGCTAACTCACCAACTAAAGAGTTAACTCTCAGCGCCGGTCCCAAGCCTGGATAAAATGGTGGAAGGGTTGCACCAGGAAGGGCATCCGACGTAAAACCTGTGCGAAATCAAAATATGTTGACAAAATTATCTGTTGTGGTAACCCTGAACATGGGCATCTGAAACAACAACAACAACACTATGCTTAGCTTTAACAACTCTTGGCTACAGTATGGACTTAGCTTTCACTGCCAGCTCTTTCACCACTCTCATTAACTGAATATATTTGCTTAAACCCTGCAATTAAAGCAATGCAAGGTCTGGCTTCACCTTATCTCTCTGAACTAAGACTCTCATATCCACCAATTATGGTCTACTGGTGGAGTCTAAGATCAAATTGACATCAATGGAGCCAAATATTTTAGCTTTAATTGCATTTCATACTCCTTCCTGCTTTTCAACACTTTTTACCAGTACACTGGAGTTCCATTCTACCAGCATAGGATTTTCAATCAGTGTAAACAAATTAATGATGTTCAGGCTGTGAGTCTGATATAAAATGAGCCAGGACTGTTAGCTTTCAGCATGTTTTAGACGTGTGTTTTTCCCTCTCTTGGATAACCTTACACAGACTTTATCTGGTTGAAGATCAAATTTGAGCTGCTTTTTAGATGAACAAGCACTCGGGGCATCTCAGAGAACTGAAATGGGTTTGATATCAACATTTACTTTGAAAATACAAACATTTCTTTGCAACTTTTCTATGAAAATATTGCCCCTAGCCTGGGTAAAAACAGAAATACTTATGAAGATTACAAGTTCTTAAAGCCATGTCTACTTTTATATGAGCCATTAATCACCATTCTGGAGTGTGACATGTCAAAGAAATTCAATGCTGAACACGGGCAGAACCAAAACAGTCACAAATTCCATTCGTGGCCTCTGGGAAAAAGTTAACTTAAAAATGTTAGACAACTCTTCCAGAATTTTCCTTTTATTCTGCCTATTAATCTTTTTTATACCAACCCTGAGTATCAGATAATTTATACATATTAGGTTAAATATTTTTTCCTCTTAATACGAAGCAGGTAAACAAAACCTCAAATTTCCAACACAAAGAAGCCTAGATGGTGTGTCTAGAATTACTGTACATTTGATACCATTTAGGGTTTAATACACCATTTAATCCAACTTCAAGGTCAAATACACACTCACCATCCTGACAATAACAAAGAAAAGAAAATACTGGCCCTTCATATAACCAGCATATGAACTTTCCTTGACATAAACAATATTTAATCAGTTACGGTATGTTAAACAACTGTAATAGTGACATATTGTCTTAAATTCTTTCCCTATCTCGTATTTCAGACCTCTCTTGTCTTTTACATTAATGTCATTGAGTAATAATATGATTTTCATATACTGGGACAGCAATCATTAAAAACATGCTTCAAAGCTTTAAGATTTTGATCTTGAGCTCTTACTAAACCTGATAGTAAACCATTTGATTGAGTCATTTTGCTTAAGTAAATGCTTTTCATTATGTATCATGTCACAGCACAATCACCAAGACAAATTCCACATGTTTCCAGCAGATTGTTATGATTACTTTCTGCAGAGGAAAAGAGACAGAAGAAAGGAATACAGGTCTTCCGTCTTCATTTTCAAACTCGGATTCATTCACTATAATAACCGGTTCTGAGGAAAACAGAACATATCAAGAATCAGTACACGAGTTAGGCACAAGCCATGGCATGCACAATCAAAATCAATCTTTCACACATCCCGAAAAGAAGTCAATACCTGAAAATTGTGTGTTTGACCATCATGGACTTTCTCCTAAATCTATTTTCAGTCTTGAAAAGCTCTGCTGACTAGGGAAGGACTCTTCGAACACTTTGGTAATGAAGATTAGTCACGTGTCTGAGGCGGGGGATAACGCAATGTAGCGTGACAGGCCTTTTACACACCCCGTTATTGAACCTTTCCTAACTAATTACGTCCTCTGTGTGACGGGGTGACACGCACAATCAGCCTCATCGTGGCGGAGAAAATCGCTTGGGGCTAAGCCATAAAAGATTTCGATTCATTACTCCAGGAAGAGTGTTAAAATTCCTTCAGCAATAACAATACCACAAATGGTATATGAATAGATAATAGTCTGTGGATTACACGTTGGAGGTAGAGATCTGGGTATTGTTTAGCTCTAATACGGAATCAATGATGACTCAAGAAATCCTTCAGTACCTTTATGAATATGCAAATGTTGTTCTTGTGCTTGTGAATTCATTTACTCTTAACTGACATTGTTGAACACTGGCCAGACCATTACAGCGTATTCTTGAATAAAATGCCAGAGCCTTTTGATCAGTGTTAAAGATCATAATATCCACTATTACCAGAATATGGGGGGCACGGTGGCTTGCTGGTTAGCATGGTTGCCTCACACCTTCAGGGTTGGGGGTACAATTCCCGCTTCCACTACGTGTGTGTGGAGTTTATATGTTCTCCCCTTGCCTCGGGGGTTTCCTCTGGGTACTCCGGTTTCCTCCCTGAGTCCATAGACATGCATTGTAGGTTGATTGGCATCTCTAAATTGTCCGTAGCACATGAGTGTGTGTGTGTTTGGGCCCTGCAATAGACTGGCATCCTGTCCAGGATGTACCCTGCCTTGTGCCCGTAGTCTCCTGGGATAGGCTCCAGGTTCCATCTGACCCAGTAGTAGGATAAGCAAGTATAGAAAATGTATGGATGGACTATTACCAGAATACTGTCTTGTGTTTTTGGTTTTAATACCATGATATGTAATCAGATTAAAACTAAAAGTGGATGTGGCCTTACTATCTGCTACCTTTGAATCACTCAAAAATACTGCAGAACTTCAATAGGCACAGACAGACAGACGCTACCTATCAAATCTTATTTGTTACACTGAAATATTAAATATTTCTACAACTACAAGCTGCCACTTTGTATTCTTAAACATTTTCCTGTGCATTAAGAAGATTAGGCTCCATTCATCGAGGCTCTTTCACCAGCAGCCATGCTTTTATTCTTCCACTCTGCTTACAGACTCAGCAAACTGAACATTCAGTAGGACACAGACAAGGTTGGCGCACAGGAATCTGAAATGATGCAGATTGCTTTCTCTAAAGCTTGAAAGGATGCTGTGGAAAAATATTTATTACAACCTACTGTATAATTAAAGTCTACCATACAAACAGTCCTGTTCAGTCTGATTGGTCAGATGTTGTTGATCTGACGGTAGTCCTGGCTGAAAAGTAAATTACATGTTTATAATAATAATAATAATAATAATAATAATAATAATAATAATAATAGCAATAATCATTTGTACTATTATATATAATTGACAAATTTGTTTAACATCTACAGAAGGAGTTGTCAATGATAGTGCTCAAATATAAAGCTATAACAACAATTTATAGCACAGGAAAGCCTTCAAAATATAGATCTTTGTCATTTCTGGGGTTCAAATTACATGTTTATTAAGGCTTATTAACCTGAACATGAAGTAAAAGAAATAACTATTTACTCTGGTTATAGCACAAGGAATAGCTAGCACTTTATCACATATTAGCCATTCCCTAACATTAAATGTAACTACAATCAGATAAAAAATATTCTTAAATGAAAAATATGTTGTCAAACATTTGTGCTGTGGTATACAGTATAAAATAAAATGTCCGATCTTTTCACTACCTCACACAGTCGATCCTTTCACGGAGTTAATTAATCGAATGAGCTGCTGTCAGTGAAAAGAATACGGCTGTTCTCTGACCAACGGCCCATCAAAAAGACAATAAAGTGAATGATGTATGTTATATGTACTGTGGCTTTACGGCTCATTGCAAAAATGGCATTCTAGCAAGGGGAGGTGGGGTGTCTGGTGGGGTAATGAAAGTATGAACAAAGTTGTAAATATTCTACAAGTTAATCTAGCTGAATATGTTGTTGTTTGTACTGGAAAAAAAAAGAATAAAAATCAAAATTTTCAACTGAAAAATTTGTGTATACTGTACTTGATTAATTAATCCTCTTCGCTCTTGGTGGAGCATAAGGCGTCTACAAATCTTCAGCCATTTCTGTCCCGAGCGAGCCAGCATACAGTACAAAACGTTGCTGTCTCAGTCCTCAGCTTGTTGTCCTGGATTTGATGGATTTTGTCATTTCTGTAGCAAGAGTATTTTATGCAGTGGTTTGCTAGCCCAATGTGCAACCCTGGGCTTGGGACCAGGCAAAGGCGGAGTTACTACACTTGATTAAGGGACTACAAATGCCACAAGGATGGATGAAGGTCCTTGTTTAAGGAAATGAAAGTTAAAATGGCTATAGCAAATTATACCAGATTGGTCAAAAGCTTCAAATAGGAAATATTAAAGACTGTAATTTAAATGATTTCTCATTCTTAGACATAGTAATTAAAAATTAAAAATGACAGCAATGGAAAGAAAGTTCACCCTCTCAGTAAGTCTCAATGATGACATATTAAGTCAGTAAAACTATATCTTCTTCTTCTTTTGGCTTTTCCCTTCAGGGGTCGCCACAGTGAATCATCTCTCTCCACCTATCCCTATCTTCTGCATCCTCAACACTTGCACCCACTAGCTTCATATCCTCATTAATTCCATCCATATACCTCC
>JAUCMX010000006.1:26411696-26441696 GCA_033459395.1 Hemibagrus guttatus
CATGTGGCTTGATGTAATCTCTGTAAAACATTTTCCCTGCAGACGATGATGGTTATTTATCTTTAGTATCCTCAGTGTATGAATTTTATTTTGAGCAAGCTGTTTTGCTGCATTTTTGTCTTCAGCAGAGTGCAAAGAAGGCTATATATAATGAATTTGTGGTTTAAAAATATCACAGTTTATTAATGTTCTCTCTGTTGGCAAGTTGTGCAGAAGATAACTGTGATCTCGCTTTGGTAAAAAGTGTGTCTGTGTGTGTGTGCATGTGTGTGTGTGTGTGTCTGAGAGAGAGAGAGAGAGAGAGAGAGAGAGAGAGAGACAGAGAGAGAGACAGAGAGAACATGTGTGTGTAAGAGAGAATGTGTGTGTGAGTCTTTTACACAGAGCTGCAGAATCTAATGTGGAAATTCACACCTAATACCTAATCTCACACATACACACACATTAAGAAATTTCCCATTTCCCCACCATGTCACTCTAACACACTTCAAATCAATTGTCTACGACATTCTGAAGGATCTCTAGGTGAGCTAGAGTGCTGGAGAGTTTTTCATGTTGTTCCCCTTTCCCATAATGAGATACTTATGGGAGCCAAATGCAGCTCTCGGATTTAACCGGCATTATCTCATCAATCTCACACTGACTTTAAAACCTGCCTGCACTCTCAAATCCTCTCAGGAACAACAGCTCTCAAATGACTCTTATAGGTTGATACTCTTATAGGACTGTTTTTTTAAGGTCACAACAGAAAATGTTTAGGGATGTTAGGTGGAAATCCCCAACCACTAGGATTCATAAAAAAATCAACAAAAATTCACATTACATGCATCAAGACTTCATCTTGCGCCAACAAAAGAGGATATAATTATACTGCCAGTATTTTGTTTTGTGAATACTCCTTCTTCCTCAGCACAATAAATTCGCCTGCTTAAGACCTTGAATAAAGTTTTTGTCTGTATCTAGCCTGATATAGATGGATCTTCGGTACTATACTGCATATCCCGGTGTCAGTTTGACATACGACTAAGTGCAAGTGATGGTCTAAAATCAGATGAGCTGGAAAATAACAACTCATGCCAGTATTTTAAGGACAACACAATGACACCTAATAACTCCTGTAGAAATAGCAGGTTCCGTCAATTTAGATGGATGTCAGGATTAATGGACAAGAACCTTAAATCTCAAACATAGCTGAAGCTACTGGAAAAGGTGTAGGATGTATTTGTACTGCATATCCTCCCAAACAGGATATGCAGTACTAGGCTTGGCTTTGAGTGAGAGTGTGAGAGTGAGAGTGATGCGTAGTATTCGATATCGTAAATCTTCTTGTATAATTTTCACTTCAAAAGACAGAAAATGTTATGTGATTGTGTTATGAAAATTGCTAGTTAGATACATCCTGGATAGAAAGGCAACCAGTCACAGGGCAGCTTGCACACACTTTGACACACTCCTATATACCTAGGGGCAAGTTAGAGCAGCCAATCCCCCCACTGGAATGTTTTTTTGGAAAGTGAGAGGAAACCAAACCAGAAGGAAACCCACATTGACACAGAGAGAACATATTAACCTCCACACAGGCAGTAACCTAAGAACCTGGAACCCTGGAGCTGTGAGGGGGTCATGCTACCGTCTGTGACACTGCAAACCCTATCAGAAGTGATAAAAGTGAACACAAGAACAACTGCTGCTTGGGGGCTAACAACACAGAATATTTGTATGTCTCGTTGTTTTGTCTCAACATACCATTGTGTTCAGATTAGCCTTCTAAAAACTGACATCTTTAGCACAATATAACAATATATACAGATCTTTATTTAAAACCAGGTTGGATAAATCAAAAATTGATTGACCATTCTAAACAGGGTTAACTAACATGACAAGCTAATGAGCTATATTAATACACTGAAGCTTGGTTTATACTCCACACACAATTTTGCGTGTACATGCACAAGCAGCATCTGAATACTTTATGTACATCTGGACCAATATCCAGTAGATGGCACATTTGAAGACCTGATGAGATCACTGCTGGTAGTAGGGAAAGCATTTAGTGTTAGTTTTCAGTTACTGGCTATTAGAGTATATTCAAACTACCATAGAATCCAAGTGGCAGCCTTCTTGAGTATGCATGCAGGTAAAATCCAGCTTTCATGAAAATAAATACATAATTTTCCAAAGAAAGGACTATTTTGTATTTCGTTATCCTCTTCTGAACGGATTAAATGTGCATTGTGTTTGCGAGATTAACAAAAAGTCACCATCTTGTTAGCACATGTCTCAGCTATGAGATGTGGTGGTGTGTGATGGTGTATATATATCACACTACATATAAAATATATCTTTAACTAGAAGGTGTTGTACTTCATGTATTTTGCTAGCAGGAGAGTCATGTGACATCGTTTCTGTTGCAATTTCTGAATATAATTGCAACAGTTATGACTCTAACCCTAACCTGATCACCATTCTACAGACAACCAGATCATTCTTTGGACGATGTGAAATGTGTGTGTAAAGGAAACACTCAAGACCATATAGATCATGCTTAAGGATAGGTATAGAGAAAAATATGAGGAAAATAAAACATGAATTATGATAAAAACATCACAAGGACAGAAAGATATACATCAGAAAGCAAAAATCACAATGACTTGATCTTAAGTGATTAAAGTATGTATCGTTTATCACATTACCATGGAAATAAATAAAAGAATAAATAAATAATAAAAACAAATAAAAATAAGTAAATCTATAAGTAACCATGGGAATAAATGAATAAATAAATAAATAAATAAATAAATAAATAAATAAATAAATAAATAAATAAATAAATGAATGAATTCCACACTAGAAACACATTACATTTAAACTTCCACAACAAATAAAACATTTCGTTTTGTGAAAGTCAAGAGGAGTTTGTCTCAGACAGGAGGGCTACTGTTTTATTTTGTTTTCTTATTTTTTTGTCCTTTTTTTCTATAACGTATACCAGTGGCTCAAAATGGTTTAAAATTTAATTAGCTTTTCGTGTTATAGCAAAAACAACAAAGAAGAATGAATGAGCAGATTAACAAACTATATAAAGCTACTGGTTAACTATTGTTAGTTGTAATTTTTTATTTGTTAAAAGACTATACATTCACCCAAGGTAACAAAAGCTATTTTGCTAATACTCGGATGAATTTGTTTCTGCATTTTGGTGTGCTTTCCAACAGAACATCAAAGATTAACATTATTAACGATCCTAATTCAAAATACAACCTGATCATCACCAATCCAAGTCACCTTTAGCTCAAAGCTGTGCCTGACTAGGCTAACACTAGGAATTGAGGTTCCCATTATGTCACAGCAAGCTCTTAGCAATGCTCCAAGGCAATCAAACAATAACCAGTCTGAAGCAGCTTCGACTAGTTCATTCCAGTTGTTCTCTCTAAAGATGCTGATGACATTTGAAAGGAAAGAAGTAAGAAGAAAGAAGCCATTAGTACCACTGGTTGTTCTTGTTCTTTTTAAAAAACAAAGGAAAATATATTCATGCTGCAAGTTTTCTGGAGCTGATAGCGATTTCTTTCTACAGGCCTACAGTCATTGTTAGCACTAATTAGACATGAGAACATCATCGGTTCCACAAGCACATGGATGGTGTGAAGAACATGGATGCTGATATAATACTAATGCAAAGAGCACTGAAATATTCACCATAGTCTTTAGGAATGCATTCACCTTTAAGCCCTGGGAAATATTTTATAGATGTTAGACACACTTTAGCACAAATGAGGTGACACTTTGGAATGTAGCTCCGAGGCTGGCCTGGGACTGTAATCAGCCTCAGATCAGCAATCTGCGTTAATTCCCTCAAGTCCGTGTGTATAGTTTGTGATTATGTGAAATAGCCAAGTGCATATCATCCGTTTCCTCCCATTAGAATAAACTTGATGTCCTACTGCACGACGGTAATGGAATTTTAACTCTGTGATGCAGGAGGAAGAAAATGAGAGAGAGAGAGAGAGAGAGAGAGAGAGAGAGTGAGAGAGAGAGAGAGAGAGAGAGATAGAGAGAGAGAGAGAGAGAGAGAGAGAGAGAGAGAGAAGAGAGACTGCCCTTTCCACTTAATGTGATGTTAACCTGTCTGTCCCCCTGGAGCCACCCCATATCCACCCTTACTCCCCCCATGCCTCTAAAAATAAACGAGAGGAAAAAAGAATTTGGAAATGAGTGAGTGTGTGTGAAAGAGAGAGAGAGAGAGAGAGAGAGAGAGAGAGAGAGGGTCACCTCCAACCTCCTTAACACACACACTGTTTTCCGCCCAGGGGAAGGAGTGTTGTCAGCTTTAAAAGAAGAGTAATTAATTAATTCTACCTAGTAATTAAACATTTGCTCAAGTAAACAATGCATTAAGTGCATTAGAAAAGCACTAACATGTCCTACAGGACCCCAGGCCGAGGTCTCGGAACAATACAGAACACTGTGCGTTTTAGTGTAAAAGGATATCTAATGCAATGGCAATGCATTCAGTAAATTCTGAGAGCACTGGTCATTCCAGTCCAGCCAACTAAAAGATTAATGTATAGCATTAAGGATTCTCGGTACATCCAACAAATGTCCAAGTATAAGATCCAGATTCAATTCTTGGCTTTTAAAAGGACCTTTTCACCACCGTTAGAAAATCCAAGGCCAATTGAAACACATCGCCAGACGCTTCATAAACTATCATCGCTTTGTCCTTTGAAGGTGATGAAGTGCGTGCTCACCCTCGCAGCCAAATAGCCTTTCACTCCAATTTGAAATGAAACCAACTGCCATTTCTACAAAAGGGAAACGTTTGTTGTTTTGACTGTGCCATTTGCTGACAAATGTGAGATGCCTTTGAAGTGCTGCAGTGTACAGTCAATGCAAAGAGCCCTGAAAACAAACATGGACAGAAAAAAACAGACAAAACAATGGCGTAGACGTGAAAAATAAAAACAAAAATGAAAGTTTTTAAATTTGCTCGGAAGGTCGAACAGAACGCGAGACAAAGAGAAAATGTAGACATGCTAAACGTTTTTTTACTCCATGGGAATAGTAAAGAAATGATATAAAATATTATATAAAGAAGAAGAAGAAAGATCAGAGGTAAAAGTCGATGAAGACATTATTGAGGTTAGACAACTGTCTACATCCGCTCAGGTCTTTTTCCCTCCTTTAATTTCTCCACGGCTCTTTTCGGCGCTCAAGAGGATATTGGATTTTTTTCCCCTAAAATTTCTTATTGTTTTTCTAAGCATATGGGACATAGTAACCCTTCGGCCCATTATAACACATAGTAAATGATTACAGGTTCTCTAAACCTTTCAGAAAAAACAGCAATAGTCAATAAGAAGATTCAGGAAGCTTTGTGTCTTTATTACCAGTAGGCCGAGGTTAGTGCAGGTAATAAATCTAGTGAGATTTAGAACATTTTATATAGAAAATTAAAGAAGTGATAAGCTTACGATTTTTGAGATATGATTTTCTGAGAAGCAAGCTGTCAGAGTTTCTGTGTAGAAGAGTGTTTCTGTATTCTAAGGGATCATGAGCCCATTTGTATTACCTTCACCGGAGGCAAAGAACCCTAAATTATCCAAAGTACCCTTTATGAACTCATTCTTTCTGCTGTAAGAACTCATAGGGATGGTTTTCTTGCGTCACATAAGACCGACTATTCAGTCCCCCTACTCTACGAAACTTGAATGAGGTAGTTTAGTTTTTAAGGTGTCAAACTGACCATAAGGTTGTGAGCGTGAGCCCAAGGTCCAACACACATCCACTGCTGGACCACTGAGCATAGCCGTTAACCCTCAATTGCTCAGTTGTATAAAAACAAGATATAAATGTAAGTCGCTGTGGATAAGGGCATGTGCCAAATACCAGAAATGTAAATGTAAGTTTCTTTATGTCTAGATGGGGATTAAGGTGCTTAGTGCATAAGATGCTAAACTACTGATCTGAAGGTTGTGATTTTGAATCCAGGGTCCACCAAGCTGCCACTGCTGGACCCGAGAGCAAGGCCGTTAACGCTTAATTACTCAGTTGTATAAAATGAGATAAAGCTGCTCTGGATAAGGGTGTCCGCTAAATGTTGTAAATGGAAATTTCAGCAAGAATAAAATATAGTGTGATGATTTGCACCATATTGGCCTGTTGAATGAGTATTTTGACCAACCTACACACACACTCACATATATACACTTGCAAAAAACAGCCTGGTTTCAGCCTCACTCAGTGCCTTCTCTTAATGCATTAGGTAAGCACAAAAGAGGGAGGGGTGGTGGTATATAGGAGACAGGGTGTAATCGAGAGAGAAGTGCTGATAAGACCTTTACCTTCCCATCACACCACTAGACCAGAGTCCTATTTCTCTTTTTTCCCCATTTCTGCTTTCTCTCGCATCATCTCCCTTTTTTTCACTCTTTCTTTGGTCTACTGACTCACTGCTATTGAAGTTAAGTGATAACATGACTGGCCTTCTGCTTCACTGACCCCTTCTGTGTGTGTGTGTGTGTGTGTATGTGTGTGTATGAGAGAGAGAGAGAGAGAGAGAGACACAGAGAGAGAGAGAGAGAGAGAGAGAGAGAGAGAGAGAGAGAGAGAGAGAGACTCATTAACTCCTGTTACTACCTACTTGTCTTGTGTTAAGATATAAATAATTCTTAACAAAAAATTAATTCCCTGCAATATTTTATTTCTATTCTCAGTCCAAACATAAGTGCACTGAAAAACAGAGAAATTCCAGAAAATTCTCCAAAATTCAGATCTAAAGAGATGGTCGTGATTTAAATCGATCTGTTCTATACATTTTTTCCTTCTTCTTTCTCTCTCACACACAAACACACACTCCAGCAGCAGTTCGTGTAGGTATCTGTGAGGGAACGAAAACAGAGTTAACCTTGTCAAGCAAAAGCTATCTTCTCTTCTCCTGCTTCCTTTACCTCAATTAGAAACTGACCGGTCCAGCCTGAGGCAGAGAAAGAGAAGAAAGAGAGAAAAGGAAAACAAAACACATAGCTGGGATAGAGCTCAGAAAAAAAGCCAAGGATTAAGAAGTATTTGTATGAAAAGTCAAATCCGAATGCGCCACAAGCTATTTTGCATTTAAATACAGAAAAACAGAAATCAGATCCGCTACAGTTGAGTCTCTTCCACATGCCACGACGAGTCCAGTTCATTATCGATAGCCAGTTAGTTAGTAAGACATTTATTATTGATTTCCCTTAACACTTTTTTGCCATGTATAATTCCTCAGATGACAAAAAACCCTTGATATATCAAACGCTGAGTTAATCAACGGCTGACACTGAAAAATGTGAATGCTTTAAATAATGGAGATGTTTGATTCAGTCATGATGCGGGCATTCACTACTTCAAGGCTAATCAGAAATACACGCACGTGCAGACTCAAGGTCAACGGGGCAATTAGTGCATATTCATCTTCTATGGCTGTTAATAGACTGATGACAGGTAGATCAATGTGGTGTGTCACTCATTGTTGGAAGTCTGCAAATAACAATAATCAAGTGGTTGCGTGGCATTTAAAGGTTATCTACATGGCATAAGCGATGCATTAGTGTTGAACAATTATAGAACAGCACCTAAGAACTAAGAAGACGTAAGAAAGTGTTTACAATATAATATAGTAAACAGACTTGATTACTCAAGCCTTGTATAAAACATGCAATCAAAGAGATTCTATAGCATTTATGCATTTTAAAAATGTAGGGCTGGCTTTGTTATTAGTTTTTTTGTTCCTTTTTTTTTTTACAGTATGAATGCTTGGTCTCTCCAAAGTGTTAACACGGCAATCTTCATCTACAAATCTTCACCTTCTTATCTTACTTTTACCTTCTTATCTCACCTTCCTACCTCCTTTTGCTTAAGAATTCTCTTTTATATTTGTATGTTTATTCTCATACTTTTTCACTCTTGCTGTACATTTCTATGCACCAATACACCAAGGCAAATTTCTTGTACATATAAAACTCACAGTACTTGGAAATAAAGCTGATTCTGATTCTGTAAGAATTTTACAGTTGAACATTAACTCCTTTTATGACAATGTTATGAAGTCTAATCACAGTAAAAGTGATTTTTTTTTAAAGTGCATGCTGACGTGAATTGAAGTGAATGCAGGATTTTGATTCCCTCCAATTAATAAAAGCAATAATGATATAAAAATATAATAACATTAAAATAAATGAGTTATTTATCTCATATGTGTTTATGTACCTGTTATTCTTTAAATAAAAAAAAAAATCCAATACAACAAATGCTATAAAGTATACCAGGCAAATAAAATGTTACAAAAGCTGAAAAGTATTTGCAGTAATAAAAAAGTTTTTACTTTTCTGTCTTTCACATTATCCCTCAAATGTACATATTAGACTCAGTATTTATTAATTTATTACATATCTATATATATTTATTTATTATCTTAAATCATTATAGGCTTCGTATTCGGAGCTAAGAGTGTGCTTTAGCGCTTTATCTTGAATTTATTCTCATCTGGAAAGGTAGGATTCTGACTTTTATGTACTTAACACAATCTGTGTTATATTGTATAGTTTGGTCCCACCATTTCTCAGGGTAAGAGGTAGATATACATCTAGACTTTTCTGTTCTGGCACTGAGGTAGTGGAATGAAATTCCCCTAGATGTCCAAACAGCTGACCCTCTTCAAACAACGGATGAAGACCTACATCTTCATAGGGTCATAACAGAGACTCCAAAGATATATCCAGCTTAGCTGAACTGATCAGAAGGTTGTGAGTTTGAATCCTAGGTCCACTAAGCTGCCACTGCTGGGCCCCTGAGCAAGGTCCTTAACCCTAAATTGCTCAGTTGTATAAAATTAGCTATGTAAATACCAGAAATGTAAATGTATCTGTAGCAGATATAGCAGAAGCTACTGTATATATCTATATTGTCTATGACACAAACAATAACTGGACCACCCTAACTCATACATTTTTTTATTCCTGTAAGTCATTCACTCTCACTTTCAATATCAGGGTCCGGAGTCTATCTATATGATGAATTGATAAATACTGTATAATTAAATTATGCCTAATGCTAAACTCTGAGTCTTCCATTAGTACAGGAAGTCAGTGTACTGATCAACTGATTGACTTTGTTGATAACCAAAGAGCCGATCTCTTGTGCTGTGCTGAGATAAAAGCTTTTAGATCCACTTTACTGCATTATATGACTGCATATTGAGTGAAATCAAATTAGAATAAGTTACATGATCATGTAAGAAATAAAACATTTACAAGCACGAGGTTTTATATTCATTACTGGGAAGAGTTACCGTTGATTATTTTCCAATGATTGTATATCCTGGAGAGGTTTATGTATTTTATACCTCAGCAATTTGCTAATGATTATAATTTTTAAGTTCTTTGTGTATAACTATGTATAGTTACACTGGAACATGCACAAGAGAGATTAGTTTTAATTCTATTTTATTTTATTCGTATAATGCTTTTAATAATGGACATCATCACAAAGCAGCTTAAAAAATATATTCAAAAATATTAAATAATATATTAAAATCTTAATCCCAATGTGCAAACCAGAAGCAAGAGTGGTGAGGAAAAACTCCCTGAGTTTTTTTCATAAGGAAAAAAAACAAACTCAAAAGGGAACCAATTCTCATCTGGGTGACATATGTTCCTGTTATCACTTGCGTTTTAATAACTATAAACTGTCGTTCCATCATCAGCCTTTGCCCTCTCTTCTCTCATCCAGTTAATACGATGAAAATAGGAACATGTTACCAATAAATTGCTCTGTTCTCTATTCTGAAGACTTCACTGAATGTTAAACAAGAACACTTTCTTCCATGAATGTTAAATAAACCTCTCCTAAAAAAATTCATATCAACAATCAAGTTGTTCTTAAATAAATCCTTCATGTTTTTTTTTTTTTTTTTGTTAATGCTTTTTAAAATTCATCGGTTATTATGCTGAGACGAAGTCCCTGAGAATATCATTTCTACAAAAAATAATAAGGAGAAATTAGAATGAGAGCATTAGCATAAATACACAATTAGATTTAGAGCAAGTTTTCCTTTCAGAGTAAAAGTAAGCATGTTTTTATTCCAATGCTGAAAACAATGGGGCAAAAAGCAAGCACAAAGGAAAACAGTGGCTATATTTACCCAGCATTTTATCATATAGACTCTGCTCACATTCTTCACAGGGCTTTTTGTCATTGTTGGCACACATATCAGCTACAGGGCAGACTGTTTATATGAGCTAAGTTAAGGATAACAAATCCTGAAAACAATGACGTCATGGAGAGCGGATGAAAAGTGGAATGGGATGATGTTCTAGGAGAAAATCCAAATTGCAAAAACTGGACTGAAGCATTTTAAATGGAGAAAGATAAACAGTTGCTGATGGATGGATAGTGTGTTGGTTTCGAGCGTTTTGTTTTATTTCATTAGTGATTTCAGCTGGACCATTAAGTTTCCAGTTCAAATCATTTTTAGGATCATCTCCATTTAATCAATTTAGCTTCACAGTCGCTATTATACTGTGGTTTGTACTGGAATTCCCCATCAGGGAAGAGCAGTAATTGAACACGATCTTGTAGATTCGAATGCGTCAGGAAAGCTTGTCATGCCAGGTTCATCGGGCTCGCTCTTTCTCATCCTTCTCTTAATGGTTTCAGCACTGTTTCAGTACACAGCTCCAGATGTTACGATCTAGAGCTCGCCTCTTTGCCCAAACCAATGGTGGGAAAAGAAGAGCTAAAGGAAAACGAATGAAGTTGTGTCAAAATGCAGCTGTAACCTGCGAACCTCCTAATTGCTTAACTCGTCCTGTTCCTCCCAAAATCAATTACCCTGGGTGAATTACGGATGATTGAATAGGTGAAGCGTACAAACAAGCCAAGAGTGTTGCTTCTACATTTGTTGACTTCCTTCCACTGTGTACTTCTCAAGACCAAACACATTGAGAATAAAGTGTTGTAGCCCAAGGCCACAGCAGGTGTTGGATGATGGTTTAGTTTCAGCAACACACACAAACACACACACACACACACACACACACACACACACACACACACACACACACACACACACACCACACTTAAATTCTACCACACTTTCTACTCAGAAATTACCCAGAAAGCTCAAAGCATTATTTCTGCATAGCTTACAAAAAATACAAAATTATCCATTGCTAAATTATGCTCTAAAGTTAATTATTTAAAGCATGTCATTATATCCTTAGTTAAAATCATACCTTATAAAGTTCCATTGCTCCCAGGTCATATGGGATACAAATGAACGTTCGTTCTAAATGGCTGGTTTTTAGAGAACAGGATTTCATCAACATTAAACACATGGCTAAGAAAGCATTTCTGTACAAACAAACTGTTGCCCTGGGACAAACGAGATAATAACAGATAAAGGCTTTTGATGTCCAGGCCAGGTTTTTTTTTGTTTTTTGTTTTTTTTCTATGTAGCCCTACTGAGCTTTGTATGAGAAAAAAGCAAGTACATTTGTAGGTTGTTTTATTATTATTATTATTATTATTATTATTATTATTATTATTATTATTATTATTATTATGAAAAATTCATTTCTCATTTCAGGCACTCAGCCTGTTAAATTCCATTAAAAAATTCCACCACTTCACTGCAGTATTAATATAGCAGCCTACCAATTTCTCTTTATGAACATAGGTACATATATAAATATAGAATTAAAATTAACATAAAATTTCAATTATCACCAGGCTTTATTACCGTAAACCATCAGTAATAATTAATTTTTTATTATTATTTTAATTAACCTTAATTATGTTTATTCACACTGTTTATTATTAGCAATTTCCTTTGTCCATCAATGTGTTAAGAAAAACTGGTTGCCGTTTTAAATTATATAATATAAAACACATAGGACATATAGATAGATAGATAGATAGATAGATAGATAGATAGATAGATAGATAGATAGATAGATAGATAGATAGATAGATAGATAGAGTACATTAGGAATACATTAAAGACTTGCTTGCAAACAAGCACCTTGAAAGTTCTTCAAACTATTCAAAGAGTGAATGTGGAGAGAGAGAGAGAGAGAGAGAGAGAGAGAGAGAGAGAGAGAGAGAGAGAGAGAGAGAGAGAGAAAAATGTTTGAAGGATGAAGACAGAGCAGTTGTGTCAGCACTAATAGCAATGTGACTCCCCAGATGACTTAGTGGTAATCCCTGTTAGTCTACAACACTCATACTGGAGGAACACCAAAAGTACACACACACAAATACACATCTCACACACACTTCTTGACATTGTAGGATGTGTAGAATGTGTTTTGAAGCTTACAGTGTGTGTGTGTGTGTGTGTGAGAGAGAGAGAGAGAGAGAGAGAGAGAAAAAAGAGAAAGAGAGAGAGAGAGGTGGGCAGGACAGTTCTGTCTCAGTCCCTTGTGTCGTCATTTACTTGTCTGCTCTAAAGCTGTGGTTCAACACACTGACACATCCGGTCCCTTTAGATAGTTTTATCCCTCTATTCTTGTCATTCCTTCACTTCATTCCTCTTTCCACGTGGACCAATTGACTGCACTCACTCGACCAAGTCAATGATTTAAGGGGGATTTTTGTTGCACTGATATCACTTTTACATATACAATATATATGTAAATTAAAAGCAAACAACAGTCATTCATTGTCTGCCGCTTATTCGAACTATTCTCGGGTCACAGGGAGCCTGTGCCTATCTCAGGCGTCATTGGGCATCAAAGGGAGGATACACCCTGGACGGAGTGCCAACCCATCGCAGGGCACACACACACTCTCATTCACTCACGCAATCACACACTACGGACAATTTAGAGATGCCAATCAACCTACCATGCATGTCTTTGGACCAGGGGAGGAAACCGGAGTACCCGGAGGAAACCCCCGAGGCACGGGGAGAACATGCAAACTCCACACACATGGCAGAGGTGGGAATCGAACCCCCAAGCAAACAACATTTTCTACAAAATTAAAATGTTCGTCACAGCTACACAAATTTTTCTGCATATTTAGGAAAAAGAAACCAGCATTTTTGTTCATCTCAGTCCACTAAAACCTCCACTGTAACTACTTTGGAATCTAATTATTATAAAACTTTCAAAATCTTGTTTTTAACATCGATGTGTGAATCCATTTAACATTTCATGTCTGAAACATCCATTTCCATGAGTCATCCATTAGATGGAGTTATGAAAAATCTATGTATAATTTGTCCTAAAAATTCACTCAGTGATAGAAAATTGACTCAATGCTGTTTCCTGAACAAATTTCTGAAGCCCTGTGAAATTTGGAATACAGGAAATTACATCAGAATTTCTTGCTGATCATCTGAACAAAAGTTTTCTTGTTCTTTTTTTCTTCTGTGAAAGTTGAACCATGTTAGTCATATTATATGCCAATCAGCCATTCCATTGAAACCTGCAACAGGTAAAGTGAATATCTTTGTACAGCAAAGAAATCAAATAACAGTGATTATTTTGTTACAGTGGCATCTGACAAGTGATATATTAGCTAGCAAGTGAATTCTCCAAGTTGGTGTGTTGAAAGCATGATATATGGGCAAGAATAACGTTCGCAAGGGGCATGTTGGCTAGTAGGCGTTCCTGATATGCAGTGACCAAAGCATGGACAAGAGTCCTGTTTAACCCAAGGAACATCGATGAAAGCTAACCAGCCTGGTTCGATCCCACTGAAGAGCTACTATAGCACAAATTGCTGACAAAGTTAATGCTGGATCTGATAGAAAGGTTTCAGAACATATAGTGTATCACAGCTTGCTGGACATGAGGCTGTGTAGCAGCAGGCCGATTAGAGTGATGATGCTGACTTCTGTCCTCTGCTGAAAAAACACCTAAACTGGGCGTATGAGCAACATAAGTGGACCTTTGGGATATGGAAGATGGTGGCCTGGTCTAATTAATCATGTTTTGCGTGCATATGAGTTGCTAATGCTGTGAAGAGATGCACTATAGGAAGAAGGTAAGTCAGATGAGGTAGTGTGATGCTCTGGCCAATGTTCTTCCAGGAAACCTTGGGGTTCTTCCATTCCTTGGGGCGTTCATGTGGATGTTATTTTGACATGTACCACCTACTAAAAGATTGTGGCAGACTAAATACTTCACTTCATGGGAACAGTATTTCCTAATGGCTGTGTGATTTTTCAGCAAGACACTTCCATACTTCAAATATGATCAAGGTGCCTCCAAATTCACCAGATCTCAATCCAATCCAGCATCTATGGGAATTCTGATGGACAAACAAGACTGATTAATCTAGGCCCCATCTTACAAATTACATTTTGATGCCAAACACCCTTCAGAGCCTGTCCATGCCTTGATGGATCAGAGCTGTTTTCATGGCACAAGAGAAACCTACACAATATTTGGCAGATGGTTTTAATGTTATGGCTATGTTATCTGTTAAATCAACATAAAATTATCAATTAAGATTTTAAAAATAAAATAATTTGAATATTTGGATATATATAACCTGGAATAATAATAATAATAATAATAATAATAATAATAATAATAACCTGCATTCTAATTAACTTCAACTTGTGTATTTCTTCATTCGATCCTAAAAAAAACCCAAGCGTGTTACTTTCAAACATGTAAGAGTAAAATTTCACCATTGACCAAGAAGAAACTCTTTAAAAATGAGATGTTGTTAGTGTATGCATATATTTCTTATTCTTATACAATATCATTTTAGATTTTAGAAAAGATGAAGATAATTTAAATTACAGAATCACATATACTAAAAGAAGTCAATCTGCAAACATGGAAAAGCAAATGCAAATATTTGTGTAGTTTTTTTATGTGCCCCATTTAAAAATATATATTTTCAATAAGACATAATGTCTGCATTATTGGCTCACTTTTTCATATCAGCTGATTGAGAATATAGTTAATTTCTCTCCCCTAATGTTTGTTTTCTCTAGCAGTCCCCGAGCCATAAGCACCTTCTGTCACTCATCATTACCTCTCTCTCATTCACTCTCTCACTCTTTCACGTTGCTTTATTGCCAAATTCATGCAACATTTCCAAAAGCAATGAAATCATCTAAAGCAATAAGGACGATAGTAACAAGGAAGAATATAGACACAAAAGAAAATGGACAGTGCTTACATCAAAATCTAATCTCTGTCTCTTTTACTTTAATGTATCTCACTGTATTTGAAACTCTGGCAGAAATTTCTTTCTTTTTATTCTCTGGCTTATATTTTCTCAATATAGCTCATATTATAGATTATCTCAATAGCTCATATTATAGATCTTTCATAGATAACATTCTCAGAACGAACTGAAAGATTGAAGCAAGCCTTTCTCCTTCCCAATTCCAAGACAAAAAAGAAAGTATGTCATCAGTGGAACACAAAGCAAATAACAGATTTCCTCTAGCTCAAAGATAATGAGCGACTACAGATCATCTCTAGAGACACAGAGAGAGACATACTGCAGCTTTCACAGCTAAATTTGTCACAACCCTCCACTGCCTGAAGGACACTCTGCACTACACAATCTGCTTTAGAGTGGTCAGAGCTGTTTATTTAATATCACATATCAATATTTGGCATATTATTGGTGTTGGGAAGTAGTATTCCTACAAGGAGAGGATATAGCAATCTGCCTTTTATAGTTGAGGCTACACTTAAAACTTAAAAAACTCAAACTTACACAAATCCACACTTTTCATGTTACTATATTTCCTGTATTAAGTCAGTTCAGGTATCTGCTTTAAAATAATAGCTGAAAGAGTTTATTTCTGTGTGAATGTACTAAATCAGGTTCAAACGATTACAGAGGCTGCGTCTCAGTCGGCTTTCTAGTTCGGTAGTCAGGGCACTGAGCAGGAAGTCGGCTAATTTAAGTCTCTCACCTGGAAAAAATGGTAGCGAACTTCATATACAGATGAAATAGCTTGATATTATTGTTGCGGTTCTCAAATGTTGGTGATTTTTTAGAGTAATTGACTTTCTATATTTTCAAAGTTTAATGTCTTTGACATAGCTAGCCTGTGCCTTAGCTAGTCTGTAATCCTGTTTGAAGTGTTATAATAGCTGTGATAATAAAAAAACAAACTTATTATCAGTTTCATCAGTGTCTATTCATGCACTTAACAATCATAGCTTTGCTTACATAACAGAAGGGGGCAGGGCTACAAGGTGCTGATGCTGGGTGAGCAAAAAACTACAAGACGTCTTCGTGATCCAGGGTCCTTTCAAGTGTCCAAACCTGTGCACCTTGTATACTGATTCATGTCCTGAGGATCTGATTGAGATCACACCCATAGCTGACAGTCTGAAAGATTCCAGAGAGTGATGTAATGACTGACAGGAGCTTCTGATTGGCCAGTTGTCATATTTAAGAGTTAATTGGGAGCACACCTGGGGCTGTAGTCATTACATTAATTTCTCTAATAAAACTATTTAACGTGACTGTCATCATAGTGTTTATTAGTTTCAACCCATTGGAGGTCTGATATAGTCAATTAACACTAAATTAAATCTTATAAAAGTAAAGCAGATACTTGAATTGACACAGGAAATTGTGTGGGGATAAATTGAAATTTAATATCTTTAGCCTAGGTGTATGTAAACGTTTGGCTGAGAGAGAGCGAGAGAGAGAGAGAGAGAGAGAGAGAGAGAGAGAGAGAGAGAGAGAGAGAGAGAGAGAGAGAGAGAGAGAGAGAGAGAGAGAGAGAGAGAGAGAGAACGTAAAACTTTATTTTTACAATTCTCTACCATTTTAGAACAGTAATGAAGCCATTATAAAATAATACATAGGGAATTATTCAGTGACCAAGAAAAGTGTTAAACAAATCAAACCTCATTTATATTTTAAATGAACTTAACCGTATTCCTTATGAAATTTTGCACATACTTAACACTGGATTCAAGAGAGAATTTCACCCAGGAAGCTTTACTCAAATTTCTTTTAAACTAAATAGATTTGATATTATCTAATTACAGAAACTGTTCCCAAACTGACTGAGCATTTCTAAAAGAAAATTGCTGTTTAGATTTGTCTTAATTTCAGTTAAAATACTTTTATCTAATGGTGTAAAATAACAAACTATTCTTTATAGTACAGTATATGAGTTCATGATTCACTCTAATGGTACTTTATTTTTTATTTAATTTTGTAGTTTAAATAAAAAAAATTTATTGAGTAAGAATGAATGAATGAATAAATAAATAAATAAATAAATAAATAAATAAATAAATAAATAAATAGTATATTACTTAAAGTCTTCCAGGTTTTTATTTATTTATTTATCTATTTATTATTTATTTATTTTTTAATTTTTTTAGCAAATGTTAAATGATCTAATTTCAAGCCCTATACTGAATTTAAAGTCTACACATCAAGCAGCAGAAATTTCTTGCAATAGAAAGAGCGCTTTAACTATCCGTTTGATGCATTTATTTAACCGAAAAATGAATTTTGGACATTTAATGCACTCATGCACCAGATTCTGATGCTGGGTGAGAAAAAAATTCAGTATGGCCAACAACACCCAAGACAAAACTTCTTACAAAACATTTTTAATCAAATTAACCCATGTTGTAAGATTTTTTTTTCAAATTCTAGACCTTAATTATATTCTAGCAGCATCGCATTACATGCATTTGACGTCATCAGCCATCGACTGGGAAAAGTTGTTATTCTGCTCGTAGGCCTCCAGTGGGTTAAAATGACTCACTACCCACATTTATTCATTTTATACCTTTCATTTGTTTAAGAATTGGAAATTTAATGGATGGCTGCTTCTGAAACACACTCAGAGCTTAGGTTTGAAATATTCTATCCTTTTTCCCAGTTGACTCACTGAGCTCTAGGTGTGTAAGTGAGGTCATGCAGTACGTCATCTATGATTATTGGTAGGAAACAATACTGTTAGAAAAAATTTTAATTTAGATATTAACATGTGGGGGGGGCACGGTGGCTTGGTGGTTAGCACGTTTGCCTCACACCTCCAGGGTTGGGGGTTCGATTCCTGCCTCTGCCATGTGTGTGTGGAGTTTGCATTTTCTCCCCGTGCCTCAGGGTTTTCCTCCAGGTACTCCGGTTTCCTCCCCCGGTCCAAAGACATGCATTGTAGGTTGATTGGCATCTCTAAATTGTCCATAGTGTGTGATTGCGTGAGTGAATGAGAGTGTGTGTGTGTGTGTGTGTGTGTGTGCCCTGCAATGGGTTGGCACTCCGTCCAGGGTGTATCCTGCCTTGATGCCTAATGACGCCTAAGATAGGCACAGGCTCCCCGTGACCCGAGAATAGATCGGATAAGCTGTAGACAATGAATGAATGAATGAATGAATATTAACATGTATATTACATTCCGTATATTAGTATTGTATGTGAAAAGTATTCAGTACTTTCAGTACTTTTAGTACTTTTAGTAGCATTAGTGGCATTAGTGGCATTAGTGGCATTAGTGGCGGCATGGTGGCTTGGTGGTTAGCACGTTTGCCTCACACCTCCAGGGTTGGGGGTTTGATTCCTGCTTCTGGCATGTGTGTGTGGAGTTTGCATGTTCTCCCCATGCTTCAGGGGTTTCCTCCGGGTACTCCAGTTTACTCCCCTGGTCCAAAGACATGCATTGTAGGTTGATTGGCATCTCTAAATTGTCTGGAGTGTGTGTGCCCTGCGATGGATTGGCACTCCATCCAGGGTGTATCCTGCCTTGATGCCTGAGATAGGCACAGGCTCTCCTAGATCAGATAAGCGGTAGACGATGAATGAATGAATGAATGAATGAGTAGCATTAGTACAGTTCAAATGTAATTCAAATTAAGAATGTGGGAAAAATGGAAAATAATTACAAGTTGGGAATATATACTGGTCTTACTGCTCTATACAGTATGCAAACATGCAGATTTATTTACACAGATCAGGCATAACATTATGGACTGGATCAGAGCATCTCCAAAACTGCAGCTCTTGTGGGGTGTTCCCGGTCTGCAGTGGTCTGTATCTATCAAAAATGGTCCAAAGAAGGAACAGTGGTGAACCGACGACAGGATCATGAGTGGCCAAGGCTCATTGATGCTGAACAAACAAGTCCAATCCATTGAGCCCCCACCTTGCAACTTACAGGACTTAAAGAATCTGATGCTAACATCTTTGTTCCAGATACCACAGCACACCTTCACCAATCTAGTGGAGTCCATGCCTCGACAGGTCAGGGCTGTTTTGGCAGCAAAAGGAGGATCAATACAATACTATCATAAAGTTATGGCTGATCTGTGTTTTTATTTATTTACTTTTTACTCACAAGCCTTGGGTTAAGTTCCCAGCTTTAGACCCTTACACAAAACTTCTAATTAAGTTGGGGTTGTGGTAGTTTAGTGGTTAAGGTGTTGGACTACTGATTGGAAGGTTGTGACTTTGGATCCCAGAACCACCAAGCTAGGTGGTCAAGGCCCTTAACCCTCAGTTGTATAAGAAATTGAGATGAATGTAAGTTGCTCTGGATAAGGGCATCTGCCAAAATGCTATAAATGGGACAGAATCAACAAAGCATTGGGTTGAAATTATTGTAGATCATGTGATATTTTAGTGGTTAAGGTGTTGGACTACTGATCAGAAGGTTATAAGTTTGAATCCCAGGTCCACCAAGCTGCCACTGCTGAGCCCTTGAGCAAAGCCCTTAACCGTCAATTGCTCAGTTGTAAAAAATAAGATAAAACTGTAAGTCGCTCTGGATAAGGGCATTTGCCAAAAGTCAGAAAAGTAAACATAATGAAAGAATTTTCATCATTTCACATGAAGTAAAAACAGCTATGCCACCTAGTTCCACACCTCACCTTCATGTGAAATCATGTTGCTTTTTCTCATGATGACTCACTACATTATCATAGTGCATGCTCGCTATGCAAACCGATCTAAAAAAAAAAAAAAAAAAAAAAACACATTGGCAGACTCCTCACCTTCTGAATAAAGTGGAAAGGACCGGGGAACAACAAATCTGTCTTGAAAAGAATAAGTGCAACCATGTGAGGAAAGGAAAAGGAAGAGAAATCAAAGATGGGAAAGTAAATGTGACAATGCAATAGGCGTAGCACGTAGCCCAATAATTTGGGGAGATTAAAGCAGTTTCCATGGGCAAGCGAGAGGAATTTCAAACAGGAGGATGAAAAAAGAACATCATCCTGACGAGAACAGAACCTTAACAGCATCAAGCATTCATGAGAAACATCAACTTCTGCACACAAGTACTATATTGCTCATATAGCACTCCCATTTTGTTTAAGACACACAGAAAACCACAAGCTATTTATAAGTGGCTCAGGGGACATTTTACCCACAATGCCTCTCTATTTAGTTCTATATAAAGAGAATCCTGCTCTATCATGAAAAAGTCAGTGATCTGATATTGAATTATTCTAAAATTCTAAATTAAAATTGTCGTTTTATAGACGTTGGTTTCAAGACAAATCTATCAATTTACAAAAAAAACAATTCTTTTTTAAAAAACAAAACAAAACTTGATTTATATGAAATTCATATGTTTTGGAGCTTAACATTCCATAATTTCTACAAAAATTTCATACATGAATTATCATTCATTCATTCATTGTCTACCGCTTATCCGAACTAGACTCGGGTCACGGGGAGCCTGTGCCTATCTCAGGCATCATAGGGCATCAAGGCAGGATACACCCTGGACGGAGTGCCAACCCATCGCAGGGCACACACACACACTCTCGACAATTTAGAGATGCCAATCAACCTGCAATGCATGTTTTTGGACTGGGGGAGGAAACCCCCGAGGCACAGGGAGAACATGCAAACTCCACACACACATGGCGGAGGTGGGAATCGAACCCCCAACCCTGGAGGTGTGAGGCCACCGTGCCCCCCATACATGAATTAATTTCAAGGAATAAAATTTTAACTTAGGTATACAAGGTGGAAATATTTTGAGAATAAATTCTGAAATGTACTAATCAGATCAATTTTAATTTCAGATACAGTGAATGAAATAACTACGGGACGTTGTTTGTGGAGATTCGTGCATAAACAATGCAAATTCATTGATATCAATAAACTAGTGTTTATATTTTAATAGAATTTTTTTGATAAAGCAGCTATTCGATATATTTTATTATTGTAAAATGAAAAAAAAAAATAAATAAATTATCAATTCACAGCCATTTTGTTCAATCCACTGGAGATCCATCTTCATGAAATAAAAATACATAAATAAAATAAAAGATTAGAGATGAGAATCTGGGACCTTAGACTTTTAAAGTGTTTTAATCATTGTCAGGTCGTCATAATCCGATTCGTTTAATTCAAGTGATTAAATGAGATTGATCATCTGACACTCGTCGCTGTATGATCGCTGCGAGTGCTCACATTCAGTTCATTAAAATGTGTTGAATGTGCTTCGATTTGCATATTTAGAAATGTTGCAATCACAATCAGTGTGTCTTTTCATATCGAAATAATTTCAAATCTTACTTTCAGGAGCAGAATAATGTGGCATGCGTTTTTCCCCCCTGTAGATACATAAACTGCATTACAATCAGAATGACAATGATGTTTATTGGCAAGTGGCTGAGCAGCAGGAGTTTGCTGTGGTGTAAATGTCAACACTTATTTTATTCGATTTTATTATTTTCTATTAAATTTATCTAAAGGGTGAATTTTGTGACTTACAATTTAACGAATGAGTCTTGTAAAAAATTCGACAAAGTGATTGAAAAAACAAAACAAATTTCCTTGAGATATTAAAAAAACACAGTGTCTTATTCTTATAAATATCACTGGATCGCTTGCTTTATAAATATAGCAGAAATAAATATAGATTATGCAGATATATATCAGATATATAAAGGTCTCAATATAAACGCTATTCTAAAAAGGTATTAAAAATGCTGGTTGTATTTAAGAGATAAAAATATTAAAAATATGTAAGTAAGAATACTTTTCAGTGATTGTGGCCTTGTCATGTAAAGTAAAATAATGCAACCTGTTTATTTTCTAAAGCTTTTCCATTAGGAAGAAAGAATCATTTTTTTTTCTTGGGTTTAAAAGGCCATAAAAACTAATAATATAAATATCCTTACAGATATTGCTGCTAAAACAAAAATCCAGAATGTTCTATCATCTCTATTAAAGAAACTCCATCACCAATTGCACATCTATATCAGTTTACAAGAAACAAGTTTTTTTTACTTGATTTATGAATTGAAATTCACATTGAATTCACACCTTTGCTTTGTTTTCATCCTTAAAACCCTTAATTCTTTAACAGAAATTCCGTACATGAATTAATTTTGAGAAGTAAATACATAGATTCTGATATTAGTTCAATAAGGTTTTGAGAAATGTGGCAATATTGTCAGAATAAAATCTGAAATCAAATCTGGTCAATTAAAAAAATGCTAGTTTAGAATTTTAAAGCAAGATGCACAGACAGTGATAACAGCTATGTAGGGAAATGTCACTGCTGCTGTGAGGCCAAGCTTCTTCTACAGTGAGACTCACTCTGAGGACTGACACTGAGGCCACACCTCCTACATCAGTGGACTGACATTAAGGCCACATCTCCTGCATTTGAACTGACACTGAGGTTGCATTTCATACACTGGGACAAATTCTGAGATCACGCCTTCTACATCAGTGGACTGAAACTGAGGACCGACACTGAGGCCATGCTTCCTACATTTAGATCAACACTGAGGTCGCATTTCATACACTGGGACAGACTCTGAGGCCACACCTCCTACATCAGTGGAGTGAAACTGAGTACTGACACTGAGGCTATACCTCCTGCATTTAAACTGATGCTGAGGCCACACCTCCTAAATAAAGAAAGTCACTGAGGCCACATCTCCTACATAACGAATGGCACTGTGGCTGCACCTGCTATCCCAGGATTTACTCTGAGGCCACATCTCCTACATAAGGAATGACACTAAGGCCACACCTCCTATTTAAGGAATGACACTGAGGTCAAGCCTCTTATTCCAGGATTTACAATGAAGCCATACCTACTACATAAGGGATAGCATCAAGGCCACACCTCCTATACTGGGATTGACACTAAGGCCACACCTCCTATATAAGAAATGACACTGAGGCCATACCTTTTACATAAAGAATGGCATGAAGGCCACACCTCCTACGTAAAGAATGGCATGAAGGCCACACCTCCTACATAAGGAATGACACTGAGGCCACACCTCCTACATTAGGAATGACACTGAGGCCACACCTCCTACATAAGGAATGGCATCAAGGCCACACCTCCTACTTAAGGAATGACACTGAGGTCACACCTCCTACATAAGAAATGACACTGAGGCCACACCTCCTATCTCAGGATTGACACTAAGGTTACACCTCCTACATAAGGAATGCCATCAAGACCACACCTCCTACATAAGGAATGGCATCAAGGCCATACCTACTACATAAGGAATGACACTGAGGCCACACCTTCTACATAAGAACTGGCATCAAGGCTACACCTCCTACATAAGGAGTGGCATCAAGGCCAAACCTCCTACATAAGGAATGGCATCAAGGCCACACCTCCTATACCAGGACTGACACTAAGGCCACACCTTCTACATAAGAATTGGCACTGGGGCCATACCTACTACATTTGAAGTGACACTGAGGCCACACTCACTACATTATAGCTAACACTTAGGCCACACCTCCATAACTGGGATTGATGGTCACAGAGAAGGATGCAGGGGAAAGAAAAACAAGAGATGACTAGCAAAAATGGAAATAATAACCATTACATCATAACCACTAATATTGTTTTTATCTAAATTAGTAGAACCGACAAATTATATGTAAATATTCAATTTTCAATTCAGTTTATTTGTATAGCGCTTTTTACAATGGACATTGTCTCAAAGCAGCTTTACAAAAGCAGAGAAACAGAGAAAGGAGGGGAAAAAAAGAATTATTAAATTAAATTATTAAACTATTTTATCCCTCACCAGCCACATTAATCTGAATGCCTGGACACCTGCTCATTCGTGCAATTATCTAAGCAGCCAATCATGTGGCACCAGTGTAAATGTATTAAATCTCCTTGATATAAGTCAACAGCATCAATTAATATTCATATTAAACATCAGAAAAATCAGAAAAAATCGATCTCTCAATGCCGTTCACTGTGGCATAGATGTTTGTGCCAGATGGTATAATATGACTATTTAAGAAACTGCAGATGTCCTGGGATTTGTCTCTAGAGCTTACACAGAATGGAAAAATAAGAAAACATCCAGTTCTTTGGACATTTCTTCGGGCAGAAAATTTCTGATTGGAAAACTGCGTAAACAACTAGGTGTCTAGGTGTTCATACTAAGAAGGCCAGTGCATGGATTTATTTATTTTTTTATATAAATCATAAATTCCTAAAACATTATTTCTGCATACATATGAGGAAAAGTGAATACTTTTATACTACACACTTGAAGCTCCATAACCGAAAACATTATTTAGAGTTCAGTGAATCCCTTCACTCTTTGAATTCATCTTCATTGCTTCAGTGTTGCTAATGAGAGAGAAACCCTGAACAAACAAATCTTTGTGTTTGTGTCAGTCTTCAGCTTACATCTGAAACGTGCATCTTAATTAAAAGGATGATTCTGGGACTCACTTACCACGAACTCAAATAATCACGCAGTGCAAAATATTTTTGCTGAACGTCTTTTAATGTTATTCTATCATTGGATTTTATTGTATCTATAAATTATAATAACACAGAAGCTTGTTTACAGAAACGATTATTAATCAGTATTAAAGTACTGAGTAATAAAAAAGTCACTGTAAAGAATGGTATTGTTATCATTGTGTATCGTGTCTATATAAAAATAAATAAAACTAAAAATGTAAAGACAGTATTATTTCAAAATATATGCCACACTAGCACTAATGGCTTCATTTATACATGAGTTTTAAAAATTGAGCACTTTAATATACAGGAATCAGAGTTTAATAAAGACTTTTGTAAGAGGTACATTTTTCACACCAGGATTAAGTTCAGTGCAACAGGCTGACATTTATACATAAACTTGAATAAACATATACAGGATATTACCAATTAATTAATTGATTAATTGATTAATTCCCAACATGGAGGGCATTTGAGGAGACAACATTTTCATCCGACTGGCGGCACGGTGGCTAACATGTTCGCCTCACACCTCCAGCGTCCTGGGTTCACGTCTCACTCCCGCTCACTGTGTGTGTGGAGTTTGTACATTCTCCCCGTGCTTGGTGGGTTTCCTCCGGGTGCTCCGGTTTCCTCCCACAGTCCAAAGACATGCTTCTAGGCAGATTGGAGTCTCTAAATTGCCCGTAGTGTGTGTGCCCAGCGATGGGGTTGGCACTCCATCCAGGGTGTATCCTGCCTTGATGCCCGATGACGCCTGAGATAGGCACAGGCTCCCCGTGACCCGATAACAGATCGGATAAGCGGTACAGACAATGGAAAAAAACATCTTCATCCGAGACATCTCAAAGACTGATTTTTTCCAACGCAAAATTATTTCTTTTACACACACACACACATACACATGTCTAGGTCACTACATTCCTTTACCCTGACCTAAACAGCTAGCTTAAGTCATTCCACTTATCAAACTGTATATCACACATTCAACAAGAGAATGTTCATTTCGAACCGTATCATCTACAATCTCAAGCACATTCCGATTTCAAACTAACAATAAATATTTCAACTGGTGTTCCAAAGAATGTGTGTAACTTCAGACACCGTTTATCAACTCACTGGAAAAATACAACTCGGACCATCTGCGGCTGAGAGGTTTTTGCAAGCTGACCAAACTGATGGATTGTCGAAGCTGCGTTGTGTTTATTCAGCATCAGTTAGATGGAGGTTGATGAGGTTCACTGCCACTCTTTGGCTTCTTGGAAAAGCTTGGAATATATTCTACTCTGATTTTCTCCTGGGAGCAGAAACATAATGAACTTCTTATAAACCCATGTGGAGCTATGCTTGATAATTGACAGTTTAGAAGTAGTTGCATGAATTTTTCTGAATTTCAAAGTACTAAAATGATGCTTTACACTGATGCTTTAATTATCTCTGCTCAGTCTTTAGAAATGGATGTCTCATTTATTCATTTCAACCGTGACTAATCTTTTTTCTCGAACTCTAGCACAGCTCAATTTTGAGAGGGTGCTAAACAAAGTTCATTGCGTAACAAATGTTAATCAGAGACAACAAGAAAATAAACTCGAGCAAACCTGTAGGCTCTAGCAGACTGGATTTATTGGGGTATGAAAAGAAAAGTACACCATTTCACATAATAATGCTAAAAAGGTGCTCATGTATTAATTGCAATTCGCTTCATTTTCTGCTTATTTCATTAGACTGTACCGGTTCACCAGAGATACTTTTTGCAACTTCATGTCAAGTATCAGGTGTTTAGTTTGTCCAGTACTCAAATATTAGCTTTTTATTATATTTTAAAAAATCACTATGACATTTCTCTGGATACATTGTACAGGAACAACCTCTGTCCTATTCAATGTCAGAAATTATTCACTCGAAATAATCCTCTTATTTACCATTTCTCGTCGTATTTTATTCTTCCAAAGGGAAATCAACATAACAGACATTTTTAATCAGTGTAAACAAGTGAATTATTGCATTGTCACAAGTTATAAGACACACATACATGCACACTCACTGAACTGAACTGTTCCGACCTCAAACACACGCTCAAACACTTAATTCAATTCAATATTCGTTCATGTTTATAACTCCACCCATATTATATCTGTCTACATGCTGTTTTTTTGCACATTTTCTCAATTTCTGTTGTTGCTTGTTTTTGTGTATATGTTTACAAGAACCCTCTTTGTTTACAGTTCTCTTATTTTTGCACATTGTACTGTATAACATATTATATAGAACATACGCTGGTCGGCGTTATTTTGTGTATTTTGCGTATCTGTCCTGTTCTGTTTTCTTTTGTATTGTCTGTCTTTTTGTCTTGCACTGTTTGCACTAGGTTGCACTTTATGTGTCTAGGACAACTTACTTTCAGTCCTTAGCTCTGTGTTGTTTAGTATCTCTGTGATGTTTTATGTAGCACCAGGGTGCTGGAGAAACGTTGTTTTATTTCACTGTGTACTGCGTCAGCTGCATATGGTTGAAATGACAATAAAAGTTTCCTGACTTCTTCAATTGACTTGAGTCAGGACATTGTTGGGTTTCTGTATGTAGAGAAATGAGGGATGTGAGCCTCAATCTTGGCCAATTCACACCTGTACCTAAAAACACTGTATACACTTAACACTATATAATTCTAATATTTAACCCTAGAAAGTTGTTGTTGTTGTAATCCCGCGGCTCCCTACGATGGCCGAGGAGTAGAAAACAAAATAACAAATCCGAAAACAAAATAACAAATCCGAAAACAAAATAACAAATCCAAAAACACAAGGACAATTGAGACAAACTGAAAAGGTAGGTGTAGTTTTTGCGAATTGAATTCTTACCGCTGATTGGATGAGACATCTGTCACTCAAGATATACAAGAAGTAGGAAATTGTGTATCTATCTATATCTATCTATAATTATGTATCTAGACTTTTTATCTTGTAAATATCTTGTACATGTGTGGAGTTCTGCGTTTACTTTGAACCATTTTTTTTTTTGATAGTGCAACTTTAAGTCTTTTAAAGAAAATAAGAAACTTATATATTTATTAATAAGAAAATGGAATTTATTCAGTGCTACTCTGAGGAAGGACGTTTAAATGGCGTGATTTTCGATATCAATCATGGCATAAAGATTAGTTTACGATGTCTAAAAACACAGAAGGAATGTTTGGAAGACAAAACTATTCCAGATTAAAGGATGTAAGGAATGCTATAACAGCAGAGCTGCGTTCATACACACACCAATCCACTTTCTACTGCTGCAGCCTGCTGGACTTCCTGTATATCCTGAGTGACAGATGTCTCGTCCAATCAGAGGTAAGAATTACATTCGCAATATATACCTAGCTTTTCCAGTTTGTCTAAATAGTTGTTGTGTTTTTGGATTTGTTATTTTGTTCTGCACTACTTGGCCACTGTAGCTCCCTGTTTGCGCTCGACATCCGATCTGCATATTTTAATCATGGCACAGGTTTTACCCTAGATGCCTTTCTCTCCCATTTTATCCAGGCTTAATGGTAAAACTAGTAGAAACTAGATTAATAAAAAGAAAGAAATAATTATGAAAAATTTCTAAAATCCCTTCATGTGAGCCATTTCTGTGGCTTGTGACATCACACCAAATAAATTCAAAGCTGAACAGAACAGGCACAAATTTTTCCATTTTTTAGGAAAAAGAGTTTGTATATATTTGGTTGCCTAAATCCTTTATGGTGATTCTGCATTTACTGGACATACAGTGACCCTGACTTTGAACCAGAATATAATTAAATAAATAAAGGGATTTATTACACTTTGGTCACTTTGATCCACGACTGAAATCTCTTTTGACCAAACATTATATTAAAGGCTCATTACTTTAACCAAGACTGTAACTTAAAACTTGGAGTAAAATCTTTTCAATGTAACCACTATAATCCAGAATCTATCCGAAATCTTCTTTATTGACCGATCTGGACATTTTAAATCAACATATTTTGATTAACCTCACACTCCTTGTTCCTGTGATGGGTTCCTGATCCTGACCTTGAAAAAAAGCATTTTTATTAAAGATGAATAAATGAATATTTTGATTAATCAGAACCATTACAAATGTCAGAGGATCCCCTGGGTATACACCCACATCAGATTTAATTATGCTACACTTATTTTCGTAAATTGAGAATGTTTATGGATAATAATACGATGAACAGACTGAACGAAAGCTTAAACAAAAAGCTGGTAGAAACATCTTGAGAAAATATATGAGAATAGATTCATAATCATTACAGTTTTTACTGGGTCGTAATTGTGCTCAGATCTCCATCACTGAACATTTGATGAGTCAGAATATATATATATATATGTGGTGTCTCAGATGAGGATCTTTTTGAGTCTGCTTCCTCTCAAGGTTTCTTCCTCATATCGACTCAGGGAGATTTTCCTTAGAGATAAATATAAATGTAAATTTTTCAGTTTTATTTAGATTTTTTTTTTATATTTCTGTAAAGCTGCTTTAAGACAATAAAATAAAAAATGTAATTCTAAAATTAAATAAAGAATATAATAAAAATGAAATAAATACAATGAAGTAAATAAAAATGAAATTAAACAAAGGAAATGTCCAGAGGAGTTTTAGAAAATATTGAAATTAAAAACAAGAAAAAAAATGGAGGGGGGTATTTTTACAGATCAGTCTCAATTGTGTACACTTCTGGAAAAGATATTATTAATTATTTATGGACAGATTAAAGAATACATAGAGGAATAATACACTGTATGGACTTCAGATCTCAACTTTAGCCGGTCTTATTAAAATGGAGGTAGATATAAGGCTCTTATGCAATATTCCATGCCATCATTAATCATTAATATAGCTGTATAATTAAAAGTGTTAGGCTTCAAAAAGTTGGTCATTATGTGGGTTAAATCGTACTTCAGTGGAAGATCTGAAAGAGTCGAGATAAATGAAGCACATGCCTGTAGAGCACAAGCCTAAAGGAAGTATTATTTTTCTTGGTGTATATTAATTATATTAAAGCAGCGATCGTTTTTCTTTATGCTTATTATGCTCCAATGATAATATCTCAAAGAGAAAACATTGTGTTTCTTCCTCAAATTAAATATCTGTCTATAGTAGCTTTGTTGCATTTTCCTAATCTGTAGCTTTTAGGTATTTTAACATTCCTGCATTTTTATGACTTTTTTTCATATCCATGCATGCAAATTCCCTCCATATTCCTCCAACATATTCCATTCCATTCCATTCCATTGTCTGTACCACTTATCCGATCTATC